>SNQJ01S0065171.1:40548-57238 GCA_010110895.2 Picea sitchensis | reverse complement strand
CCCCCCCCCACCGTTAAAGGTAGAATGGTCGGGGGGGGTCCGAAAAAACTTGTCAACCATAGATCTGAGCACCAACACCTCATCCATTCATCTGTGTGTCATGTTTAATCTATGGGAACAAACTCATATTTGCTCCGAAAACTTAGGATAAACACTTCATGTGGGTTTGCCCGGGCTTTCCCTGTTTTTATCACCATGGGGGTTAGACATCCAACCTTTAAACATCAAAGATATGATTCACATCGATCATCATGCCTTGTTTTATTGAGATAAGGTAAACTAACCTATGCTCTAACCTACTTACCTATGACATTTAGCCCAGATTAAACTATTGGACTAAGAAATTACTCTATCCTGGGGTTAATTGACCAAGATTAGGCAGTTTGGTCAAATTTATTCACTAGCTAACCTAATTTGCTTGGCTAATATTAAACAGTTTAGCCAATCTTATTCACTAATCCTATCAACGTCAATTTAAAAGGACTTGGCCATGTTTAAACTGTATGAACCAAGTCATTGCTATTGTATGGGGCTCTATTCAATTTCTTTTATGCCCTCTTTTATTCTTTTTCCTTCTTTTCTTTTTCTTTTTTTTCTTTTTCTTTTTTCTTTTTCTTTCTTTTCTTTTTCTTTTTTCTCAAATTATTTGCAAAATGAAAAATTATTTGGCAACCAAAACAATAAAAGGATAAAATTTTCAGTCACCAGTTGATCCTATAAATTATAGGGTTACAACAATGTGTATACAGGCACAATACCTGGAAAACATAGGCCAAAAGAAGGGGTAGCCAAGTGGTTCAAAGAAGAAAGATAACCATGAAGCTTTCAGGGAGGGGAAGAAGAAGTGGAAAGGGGGCAAAGATAAGAAGGAAATAACCACTGCACAACAAAGTAAAGATCCCAACAACCATTGCAATCATTGCAACATTGATGGCCATACCTAGAGAAAATGATAGAAACTACATCTAGAGATGAACCCGAAGAATTGCAAGAAGGACGAAAAGAAAAAAAAACCTTCTAGCCACAAATTCAAGCAATCAGGTTAAAAGTAGCTTGGATGTGGATGACAAGATTGTATGCACATATGTGTAGAGGGAGGTGAATTTGAGTAGCCTTCATCACCGGGAAGAGAAGGAGATGATTAAGCTCTTCCACATCAGGATTCAGGTCAAGAAGACCAAGATAGATGCTCCATTCGACTCCGGTTCACAGGTTAATCTCATAGCAGTGGATCTAGTCAACAAGCTTGGATTGGAGGTTCACAATCATCCTAGCCCCTATCCACTGGGTTGGGTAAACAAGGATGGAGAGATAAAGGCAATGTAACAATGTAAGATTAAATTTGCTATAAGTGTTGATTTTATTGATGAAGTGGAATTGGATGTAGTACCCCTTGATGTACGTGGAGTAGTGTTTAGAAGCCCTTACATGTATATGAGGGATGCAATATTCATGTGGAAAGCCAACCAATATCGACTGATCAAGGATGGGAATTCCTACATCATCAACGTGCATAAAGGAAAGTCAAATATCTCACTAGTAAGTGCCAACCAAGCCAAGAAGTTGATTAGTTCTAGTAAGAAATGTGTTTTGCTTTTCTTAAGAGAAAATCGGTCTAATGACAAGTCAATGAGAGTGAAAGCATCCTTGGAGGGGTGTACTAAAGAGAAAAAACATCAGTTAGAGGAGTTTCTACAGGAATATAGAGGATTGTTCAAGGAGCATAAAGGGTTACTACCCAAGAGGGATGTGGAGCATGAAATAAAGTTATTGCCAGACTCCCCATTATCGAATATTGGGATGTATAGATAGACTGTTCTAGAAGAAAATTAAGTGAAGAACCAATTGCAACAACTGTTGGAGCGGGGTGTGATTCGACCAAGTACCTCACCTTGTGGGTCACTCATAATAATTGTGCCCGAGAAGGATGGGACTTGAATAATGTGTATCGATGACAAGGCATTGAACAAGATTACACTGAAGAATTGGTACCCTCTCAAGGATCGATGATATGTTGGACCAACTGCAGGATGCCAAGTACTTCACTAAGTTGGATTTGAAATCATGATATCACCAGCTAAGAGTCAAAGAAGAAGATACCTGGAAGACTGCCTTCAAGACAAGTAAAGTTTTGTATGAGTGGTTGGTTATGCCATCCGGTTTATGCAACACACCAACTACATTTATGAGTCTAATGAATGATGTTTTATGCCCTTATCTTGATTCATTTGTTATTGTTTATTTGGATGATATACTCGTTTATAGCGCTACCTGGGAAGAGCACATCTCACATCTTATGCATGTGTTACAGACTCTGAAAAAGCACCAACTGCTAGCCAATATCAAGAAATGTGAGTTTGCTCAACAATCTTTGGTGTATTTGGGGTATGTGATCGGTAGAGGGGAGCTCAAGATAGATCCTGAAAAGATGGATGTTATCATGAAATGGCCAGTTCCTACAAATTTCATTGACGTTAGGAGTTTTTTTTGGGCAACACAATACTTGCAGAAGTTCATAACTTTGTTTTCATCGATAACTGCACCACTCCACGCCATAATATCAAGTGGTAAGAGTTTCCAGTGGGGGAAGAATCAATAGAAGGCCTTTGATGAGCTAAAAAGAAAGATTAGTCAAGCTCTAGTGCTCACACTACCAAACTTGCATAAGCCCTTCGAAGTGGAGACAGATGCAAGTGGGTATGCCATGGGAGCAATATTATTGTCGAGAGGAAGGCTCGTTTGCTATCATTCTGAAGTATTTCATGGGCAGTTCTCAACTACCCTACCTATGACAAGGAGTTCTATGCCTTGGTACAATCTATAAAAAAGTGGAAGCACTATTTGATGGGCAAGGATACCATCATCCACACAGATCACTAGCCACTACAGTATTTGTAGGCCCAAAGTAAGCTACAACAAACCGGGAATTACAAGTGGATGGGGTGTTTACAACAATTTTATCTAGTCATCAAGTATAAGAAGGGAATCACAAACAAGTTGGCAAACATGCTTTCAGGGACACCCACATCCAAGATTACAACTTTGGGAACTTTGATGCACATGGAGCCTTTTACCCATGATGCATACAAAAAGGCATACACAAAAGATGAGGACTTCAAGGAGGTGTTACAACAACTACAGGGCCAAATTCATATAGAAGAAGGTGACAATAAGGCCGACTATCATTTCTATAATGGTTTACTCTTCAAGCTCGACAAACACTGTGTCCCTAAAGGTGAACGACTGTAGCTTATCAGAGAGGCTCACACCTCCAAGGTTGCGGGACATTTTGGTGTTGGGAAGACAATTGCCAATTTACAAAGCTATGTGTATTAACCCTGAATGCAAGAAGTTGTAGCACAATATATTAGAGGATGTATGCTTTGTTGTACCAACAATCCCAGTAATAGGAAGTAAGGTCTATACCATCCCTTACTCGTACCCACTCGACCTTGGGAAATCATTGCCATGGATTTTGTGGGAGGTTTACCAACCACACAGAAGGGACATGACTATTTATTTGTGTTAGTTGATATGTTCAACAAAATGTGCATTCTCGCGCCTTGTAAAAAGACCATCAAGGGACATGAAGCAACAAACTTATTCTTTAAAGAAGTCTGGGTGCACTTTTTGATACCAAGGAACATCATCTCATATAGGGATACCATATTTCTCAGTGCATTTTGGACTACATTGTGGGAGAATATGGACACTAAGTTGAAGAGGTCTACAACATTCCATCCACAGACAGATGGCCAGACATAAGTAGTCAACCAGACTTTGGTGCAACTTTTGAGGGGTTACAATCAAAAGCGTCCGAAGACCTGAGATGAAATTATGATCTATATACAACACTCTTATAACATATCAGTCCACACTTCTTCTGGTAAGTCACCTTTTGAAACTTGCTTTTGGTATTTGCCACCTTCACCCTTAAATGTTGTATATGGACAACAAGGAAGAGTGAGGGAGGACCTCACAGGGGATGCATTAAAGGTAGGAAAAATTGTTGAGAAGATCAGGCAGATCCATCATACAAGAGACACTGAAAAAGTCATAGGAAAAGAACAAGGCCATACATGACCAACACAGAAAATAACAAACATTTAGAGTGGGAGACAAAGTATGGTTACAACTGAATAAGGAAAGGCTACAAGGTCTTGGTAAGAAGATCAAGGCTCTGCGGTATAGTCCTTTTGAGGTATTGGAAAAGGTGGGAGATAATTCCTACAGACTCAGTCTACCCCCATACATGCACATTTACTCAGTAGTGAATTTGGAGAATCTCAAACTCTATGATCCCTCCATGTTGGATCAAGAGAAGGAGTAGGTCCTACCTTCCATAGAGGATTTAACACTAGATGCTCAAGTAGAGTTGGAAGAGGACACAATTTTGCAAAAGTGGTCCAAAACTACAAGACATGGGTAGCATGACCTTAGGTAGATTGGGTTGAAAGGACAACTTCCAAGCAAAGCAAAGTGGTACACCAGGGAGAAGGTAGAGGAAAAAATTCCTCATCTCATTTAGTAAATCTTTTGGGGTGAAAAATCCTCCCTCAATGGGGAGGTATGATCCAGATTGGATCATTATATTATTTGTCATTTATCTCGATGATTTTAGAGTGGAAAAATTTGGAAGAATCAACTTGCAGGGCCATTTCAGTGGCAGGTCCCAGTTTTGAAAATTGGGGTCCGGAACCTTCCAAAGCCATTTTGAGGCATCAAATGATGTTTTTTGGGGTTATGGTCTCCAAAACTTGTGCTCACCCCCTTGATGGTGTTCTACACTTCGAGGCCTTTCCAACGGTGCAAATTGTGCATCACTCGAAGTTTGTATGCAAAAGTTATGCCTCCCGCAAGTTGGCTTATTGTGTTGACCACCATGGTATGAGAGGATGCCACGTCAACTCCCATTACTCATGCATATGGGGCTATCCACGTGAGGGATTTCAAGAATATTCTAGAAGGTTCAAAACCCTACCACAATTGAGGGTTGAGGAAGTAAAAAAACCTATCCCTAGATGGCTATCAGGTTATGTTAAATACTGGGCCACTAGGAGGAGAAGGGGTTCCATTCTTTTGCATTGTATCTTGTTAAATAGTTGAGCAAAACATATAAGAGTGGTATTCTATTAGCATAATAGAGGAGGAAATATTTTGTAGTAGCCATACATGCCACATGTCAAAGGAAACTCCTCAGAGAGTGCATATTTCTTTGTACTTGCATAATTTCTATACTAGAGAAAAGAGCGCAGAGCAACCTCACCTTCTAGCTAGGTTTTCTCCCGTATTGGGTTTCCCAGGTCATATCTTGTGTTTATTTGTGGATGGTGTAAATGCATTTTATTGTTCTCTATTTTCTGCATTTAATCTATTTTATCAGTGACTAACTATTATGGAGATCTAAAGGAAAATTAACCTTAATAGTAAAAATCTCAGTATTTTATTAGATCTCTTGTGACAAACTGTTCTAGTGGAATATCCATGACAATTTATAGATCATTGTAGAATAAGTACTTCCTTGTCATTGATTTGGGTCTGCTGGAAAAGAGCATATCATGAGTTTTGAGAAAGAGTTTGGCTATCTCAGGAACATGATGGGACCATATGTGTTTGCAAGGCCTTTTAGAGCATGGTGAGGAATCTTTCCCAACATGTGGAGATTCCCGATGATGGGCCATGGAAACAGTGTTGGAAGAAGATTTGGATTGCTTTCTCTCTTTGTTTTCAAACAGTGTTTGCAGAAGAAGATGATGACCAAAACTAGTATCGTCAGTCCTACTGTGGTAGCTGATACCCATCTCCCCTGGGCAACTAAACTCATAAGCAACATCTCCTTTGAATCCATTTTTTCTCCCCGACTTCCTACGAAATACAACACACATTTATGGACAATCAGTGTACGATCATTTGGAAGCCTTATCCTCAATTGGGTTATACATGGTTGAAACGATAACTACCAAAGAGTTTGAGTTTGTGTGGAGGAGAACCGTTGGGATACAATAACTGACATTTGTTTGATTGATTGTGGATTTGTATTCAACATTTGTACAATCATGGTGGCATATGCAAATACAAAACTGATGATGGCATCTACAAAACCAATGATTCAAATGATTTTTCGTGCCACAATAGCTCAATTAAACTACGAAGCCAACATTTTTATAAATTCTTTTTATTGCAGTAGGTATGTCGAGAGACAAATCTTGTTTTGATAAGGGATGTTGAGTTTCAAAATTAAGTGAGTACGTTTTAACGTTATTTTGATGAGAGAAGTTGAGTTTCGAAATTAAGTGAGTACATTTTAATTAAAAAAAACCTACAACAATAATTTCTAAGGCAGTTTAAGAACAAATAAAGCATCATTGTGTGCATGACATATTTCCTCAAAAACATACACATGTGAATCGAGAGATGAAAACTAACACGTCCCTAGCATCATATCGAAAGTGGCAAAGCATTCATGACATATGTTGAATCACAACTCATGATAAACACACCCCCTATTGTTCCCTTCGCCTTTGTTTGGCCCCATTTCCACCCTCACTCAACTCAACCTTTTGAGAGATATAGTCTACTCTCACTTGCATGCAACTTCCCCCACAAATGATCCAACAATAGAACATGTGGTGGATACAAAGATAGAAATATGAACATCGATTCCAGTATATAGAAAACTCAAATGATTGAAAATGTAGTTTCATCCTTGGTTGCCCAGGATATTGCTTCATGCTTAACATGCCTGCTCATTTGAAATATGTTTTGGGATTCCAAAGAAGGTAGTAGCTAAAAGTGGTAGAGCCATCACTTGCTTTATAGTTATGCCAATCATCGGTCTGTGTATGTGCATGTGCTAGAATGCTCAATGACACCGCTATAATGAATTCCACGTTCTTTCAGCCCAACCATAGGGATGGTGCGCTAACCTTATCCTTACTTTCCAAACACCTGAATGGTGTTGTTTGTAATAATCTTAGCTATAGTTTTGTCTTTGCTTAACCCAATAATAAGCTATGGATCTTTGATTTGCAATGCATGGGGTAAAACTAAGTGATATGGTGTCGAATTTAGAACTAGGTCATAACCATGCCACCATTCAATCTCCTAGGTTGAGAAAATAATGAGTAGAGTTAACTAGCGGTGGTGGGGGGTGAGTAATTCACATTATCAGTGGAGCGACACCATGACCTTCTAGAGCTTTGTAGCCCATTCTCTTTAATCCTCAGGTTAGCGGAAGTGATTAGCGGTAGCGGTGAGTCGTAATGCTACAAGTTGGAGCCAATCTCCTCTTCTTATCATTCAACTTTTGAGACTTTGAATCCGATGATATTTGAATTGTTGTGATCTACTATATAGTATATCTCTTCTTCATCTTCTCATATATTATTTAACTCTCTTAGCCCAACCCTTTCTTGTGCGACCAGAGGGAGCTTTTGATTCTGCCCAACATATTAATGAAAGCTTGGGTCGGTGGAGAGGGCATTCAAGAGGTGTTTCCCAAGCTATAACTAACTTTTGTGTTATGGGCGTGGATTTCCATATCTAGTCGCTGCTATAAAAGACAAGAAAATAAAAGGTAGGTCACTAGAGGAACTACCTCATATGATAATCTCACTATTTTTTTATAACCAAAAATATTTACTAGATTTCACTTCACATACAAAATTTGAATGTTTGAGTATGCAATGATGAATTTCAGAGGGATCACCATGAGACTACTGGTTGGTGGGTGCTTTGAGTTAAAAGAGTTTCCAAGTATGGAAACATAGATATCTTTGGAGGAGTTGTGTGTAGATGGATCCATACATGTTGATATCTTTGGAGGAATTGATATCATGGAGTTAGAGCAATGTACAGAGCTTAGAATGAAGCATTTGGCTAGCTCATAAGCTAACATCAAACTCCCTCTTCTACTATGCAAGCTAGAATTGATTGGACCCCTTACCATAAACTTATTTCACCCGGCTAGTAAGTGAAGTACGGTACATATACTTAATGAAATAGAAGAGATTTTGATAAATAGGGGGACACTAGCCACTCCCACCCTTGCCATTATAATATGTGTAGCCGATTTCGAGTGATGAGTCCCATGCCGAAGGCCATTTGCATGCAACAAGGTTCATGTAGACTCCTTGATGTCTACATGCATATTTGTTAAAGCTTTGCAATATTTGGTAGAGAGAGTGTTACAGGAGTTAGAGATGACTTAATGGAGTAAAAACTCTACATACATATTTGTTAAAGCTTTGCAATATTTGGTAGAGACACAGTTACAAGAGTTAGAGATGACGTAATGAAGTAAAAACTCTACATGCGTATTTGTTAAAGCTTTGCAATATTTGGTAGAGACAGTGTTACAGGAGTTAGAGATGACTTAATGGAGTAAAAACTCTGAACTAATAGTAAAATTTTGTTTTTTAATTATTTTTTCAACTCTCACAAATATTTGAGATATATCACCCTCCACTAGAAGATAATAATTTAAACCAATGGAAAATTCAATATTTAAAATAAAAAAATGATTTTGGTTTTTGAAATTAAAAAGTTTAATCAATTTTTTTTAAAACACTAGTAAACATAATAAAACTATTGTAAAGTTAACGGGCCGATTACTATAAGATAGATCCCTCTCAACATACTAATTTTGGTAGGTGCCTTCAAATTTAATGGGACATGCCCGAACGCTTAACGTTTGATTAACACGTGGCCGAACTTGTAGCGCCTCTTTACCGTATTTCATCCGCTGATAAGAAAACCCAATCTACGGTTGAAGTCAAACGGAGGCAAGCGATCCGTGCCGTGCTCAACCAACCAATAGAAGAATAGATTCCTCCTGCCATAAATACATGAGCGTACCCCCAAAACATTCATCTTTGTGTTGTCCGTCCAATATTTTGTGAGGAAGCAGAAGCTTTGTGCGACTCGAGCTCGAGCAATGGCGCCCAAGGGAGAGAAGAAGCCCGCCGAGAAGAAGCCCGTTGCGGAGAAAGCCCCGGCTGCAGAGAAGAAGCCCGCTGCCAAGGCCGAAAAGAAGCTGCCTAAGGATGGTGGAGACAAGAAGGGCAAGAAGAGGCACAAGAAGAGCGTTGAGACATATAAGATTTACATCTTCAAGGTTCTCAAGCAAGTTCATCCAGATATTGGCATTTCCAGCAAGGCCATGGGAATAATGAATTCCTTCATTAACGATATTTTTGAGAAATTGGCGAGTGAAGCATCGAGACTCGCCCGCTACAACAAGAAGCCCACCATTACCTCCCGGGAGATTCAGACTGCTGTAAGGCTTGCTCTTCCAGGGGAACTTGCCAAGCATGCCGTCTCAGAGGGTACCAAGGCGGTTACCAAGTTTACCAGTGCTTAAATACGGTATTTATTCTAAATTAGCTGAAATGGTGTCTTTTGACACCACCTATGTCATGGAATTTTTAGTATTCTCTTTGAACAACCAGTTTTATTTGCATGCAATATCTTTCAAGCATGGTGGGGCTGTGGTTGAGTGTTGAACGTGTAATGAATAATGGGTTATGGTCCAGTGGTGAAGATTGTGTTATCTTATTTTGACCATCTTACCCAACATTCAATTCCTTTGGACGCGTGTGTGCAGTAGATTGGACTAGAGGTATACATTCTTTGTAATTTTTGATGGAAGATTATCTCTTTGCAAAAAATATTCCTTTGTGGCATCATCTGGGTTGGAAGATGATGATTATTATTAATGGTTCCTCCTCCTTGTTGAAGGGTAGAGCTTGTAATTAATGGTTTCACCAGCATGGTTGAAGGATGATGCTTGTGATCAGTGAATGATGATGCCTGCAATTAGTTGTTTTGCCATCTTGATATGCATGTGATTAGTGGTTTTTCTTGTATTCCCCCTGACCAGTGAAGGATAATGCTCGTGATTAGTGGGTTGCCAACCTTGATTGAATGGTAGTTTTTGTTATTAGTGTTTTCTCCATTTTGATTGAAGAACAGTGATTGTTATTTGTGGTTGATTCACCTTGATTGAGGGATAATGCTTGTGAGGAATGGTTTCTCTTTTGATTGTTGTTTTCTACCTAAAAACAGGAAAATCCACTTGCTTATGGTGTGGCACGTCAATTGAAAATGTGAGTGTATTGCAGTGCTTTTGGTCTTTAAACATTAAATAAGCACTTTATATTCCGTCCTGGACACATTCTCTCAAATTTTGTTAGTTAACTTTATGAACAAGAGTTGAAACTGTACAGTACTGGATCTCAATGACAACTATTACTTTGATACATTGTTTGATTAGATTGGGTTGTATTTGATTTTTGTGGGTTGTGTTGATTGAATGGAGCTTATTTTAGTCAATTATCTCCATTTGTGTTGAATCAAAACCCAGGACCAGCTGTTTTCGTAATACACGTTCAATTTGCAACCATTGTTCTCTGTTTTTCTTTGGACCTGAAGTATTGTATTGTTGCTATTCTGTTTCGTTTATTGACAGCATTGTTTTGAGCATCTTACCACTTTTTATGGGTATGGGACTATATTTATGTTGGTCATTTTTAATCAACAAAGCTTTATTATGTTGAACATGGCTTGTTCTATTACCCGTCTCTACTCTTATCGCATAACAGTTCAGTACCTTGGATTTGTTGAGTGCTAAGAGTTGCTGGGTTTGTTTATCAGTTAATTTTTATTTAAATGACGTTTTTTGTTAGCTTAAAAGGGTCAGATGTGAATTGCTTTATAAATTAATGCCTTTGAATGTGAACTCATACAATGCTTCATCTATTTTCACTGTTTCAGGCAGCACTATATATGTTCAGGAAGCTTGGTTCCAGATTTTACCGACTTTTACGTGCTTGCAATTTCAGGCAGGGGTAGCGATTTTGTCTTTCGTTTCATATAGCAAGGGTGCAAATACTTGCAATTTTACAAGTGAAGTTTATTTTGAGTACAGATGCGGAGTTTTGAAATTGACCCAAGTCCCAATCAATCTTCAAACTTTGGATCTACTAGTCTCGATCTTCAAACGTTGCATCTATAAGTCTCGGAGAAGAGAGACGGATCAAGAGGTACAATTTTTGGGGTTTACAAATGTCGAAATCTTGGATTTATATTTGTCAATACCGATCAAATACCCTTGAAGACCAAAAACTGGAGGGAATGATTGTGTGGGTGCTTAATAGATCACGGTTTTATCTTTGGATCTGTAAGTGTTCAATTTTTTATCATGGTTTGTCTTTGGATCCTAAGTGTTGAAACTTTGTTTTCAATTATCTCGTTATTTATTTATATATTTTTTAACTTGTGTAGAAGTTTTGTTCCAATTTTTGATCTTTTGGTTGATTTATGCTTATGGAATTTTAAGGGTTTTGGTTATTTTTATTTTCCAATATATATAGATATAGTTGAAATGACAGTTTATACACATTAATTCACCTCATAAAGGGTTTTTTGAATCGATCAAGAATGGTTTTTTGTTTTCAAACGATGCAGATAGTTGAAATGAGAGTTTAACAAATTTTTATTTTCAAACGATGTAAATAGTTGAAATGAGAGTTTAACAAATTTTTGTTTTCAAACGATGTAGATAGTTGAAATGACAGTTTAACAACTTTTTATTTTCAAGCGGTGTAGATAGTTGATATGTCAGTTTTTAACAAATTTCATAATTTTCGCAATCTCAATTTACCTATTTTGAATAGGTCGTCAAAAACAGAATGATATGAATGACTCTTATCATTTTTTTTTTTCAAATCAATCTGGCTCATCAATGTATATTATTGTTTCATTTATCATTTCTTCGCAATTAATTTGACTCAGGAGTGTATATTATTGTTGGTTAATACATTACACCATTGCATAATGGTGGGAAAGCTTAATACATTACACCATTCCATAATGGCGGTCAAGCTTAATATCCCTTTCTCCAGCGAAACTGTTTTTTTTTTTGGCAGATTTGATTTGTTATTATAGACTTCTGGTGTTTCGAAAGTGTTTCGGACCTGCAAAACCCTAATATTCCTAACTCTAAAATCCTTAATATCTCTATTTCCAGGGAAAATGATTGTTTTTGGCCGACTTAATTTGTTATTATAGACTTCTGGAGTAAGATTCGATGTTAACGCAGTCCATCGTTGATGGACTTAGAAAGTAGAGCAAATTGAATGAGTACATGTAAAGGATGTTGATTAACGCAGTCAATCATCTGGATTATAGGCCCTCATGTAGATGCATAAATCACCAAGAAATATGGATTATAGTCTGTCATGTAGATGCATAAATCACCAAGAAATCTGGATTAATCTGGATTATAGGCCGTCATGTAGATGCATATGCATATCTATAAAGTAGGATCATAAATCACGAAGAAATCTGGATTATAGGCCGTCACGTAGATGCATCTTAGACAGATCTGAGAGAGAGAAAACATAGCATATCAAATTGAATTCTTGCAAGCAAGTAAGGATTTGGATCATAGGTCGTCATGTAGATGCATAAATCACCAAGAAATCTGGATTATAGGCCGTCATGTAGATGCATAAATCACCAAGAAATCTTAGACGGATCTGAGAGAGATCAGATCTGATCTCGGCAGTCATGTAGATGCATAATCACCAAGAAATCTTAGACAGATCCGAGGGAGAGATAAGATCTGAGAAAGAGGTCTGAGAGAGAAAACATAGCATAACAAATTGAATCCTTACAAGAGAGAAAACATAGCAAAACAAATTGAATCATTGCAAGTAAAGTAAGGATTTGAGAGAGAAAACATAGCATAACAAATTGAATCCTTACAAGAGAGAAAACATAGCAAAACAAATTGAATCCTTGCAAGTAAAGTTAGGATTTGAGAGAGAAAAATAGCATAACAAATTGAATCCTTGCATCTAAAGTAAGGATTTAGATGCATAAATCACCAATAAACCCAGTTGTATCCTAGAATGAGAGAGAGAGAGAGCATATTTCGCATAAATCACCAAGAAACATTTCCTAGAATCAGAGAGAGCATATTTCTTAGAATCAGAGAGAGCATAAATCACCAAGAAACCCAGTTATTTCCTTTTCCTAGAATCAGAAAGAGAGAGCGCATATTTCCTAGAATCAGAGAGAGCGCATATTTCCTAGAATCAGWGAGAGCGCATATTTTCTGGAATTAGCAAAAGCCTAGATTAAGTAGATGCATATTTCCTAGAATCATGCAAAAGCCTAGATTAARTAAAGGCATAATTCCTAGAATCAGTAAAGGCAAATTTCCTAGAATCCTTACAAGTAAAGCAAGGGGATGTAGAATGCGCAAATCACCTAGAATAAAGTAAGGGGATGTAGAATGCACAAATCATATTTCCTAGAATCAGTAAAAGCATATTTCCTAGAATCCTTACAAGTAAAGTAAGGATGTAGAATTTGCAAATCACCAAGAAACATTAGTAAAAGCATATTTCCTAGAATCCTTGCAAGTAAAGTAAGGATGTAGAATTTGCAAATCACCAAGAAACATTAGTAAAAGCATATTTCCTAGAATCCTTACAAGTAAAGTAAGGATGTAGAATGCACAAATCACCAAGAAACCCAATTTAATTCTAGAGAGAAAAAGCATAGCATAGGATGTAAGAAACATTAGTAAAAACATATTTTTCCTAGAATTTTTACAAAGAAAGGATGGAGAATGCATATTTCCTAGAATCCTTACAAGTAAGAAATCAAATTAAATCCTAGAGAGAGAAAAAACGTAGCATAGGACGTAGAATGCACAAATCACCAAGAAACCCAATTAAATCCTAGAGAGAAAAAACATAGCATAGGAAGTAGAATGCACAAATCACCGAGAAACCCAATTAAATCCTAGAGAGAGAAAAAACATAGCATAGGAAGTAGAATGCACAAATCAGGAGAAAAAACATAGCATAGGAAGTAGAATGCACAAATCACCAAGAAACCCAATTAAATCCTAGAGAGAAGAAACATATATAGCATATTTCTTAGGAAGAAAAAGCATATAATTTTTGGGAAGACAAGAAAACCCACTTATAGCATAGCCCAATTAGCCTAGAGAGAAAAAACATATAATTTGAGGGAAGATATTAAAAACTCCCATAATCAATTGGACACATTTAGAGAAAAAAACATATAATTTAAGTGAATATATTAAAAACTCTCATAATCAATATCCAATTAATGTGATGGAAGTTTTTATATTAATATTAAATGGAATTATAAAGATAGCTATTTTGATAATAATCTTTTACAACTATCAAATTTACAATTAAAATTGTTTGCAATTAAAATAATGATGTAAGTTTTGATATTAATATTAAATGGAATTATAAAGATAGCTATTTTGATAATAATCTTTTACAACTATCAAATTCACAATTAAATTTTTTATATTAATATTAAATGGAATTATAAAGATAGCTATTTTGATAATAATCTTTTACAACTATCAAATTTACAATTAAAACTGCTTGAAATTAAAATAATTATTATCAAAATAAAGATTTTTATTTAAATTTTATAATTAAATGTGTTTTATAAGTTTTGAATTTATTTTAAAGATAATAATGATAAGAAATTTAAAAATAATATGTTTTGGTTTTATATATAATTAGAATTATAAAAAATTTGTTATTATTTTGATTATGATTTTTTTTTATAACAACTCTCAAATCAATGTAAATGTTCCTCGGATGGGGTGCTTTTGAGCTCATTTTGTGAACACACCGTAGGAGGCCACCTGGTCAAACAACTAACCACTTGGTGACGGATCAGACTTGTCACTCCACTCTAGTCACCTCATGGATTTAAATCTGTTGCTGCCACCCTCCAACCTTCATTACCACTAGGCCACACGAATTGGAAGCTTTGTAGCGTGGGAGTTTTCATGGTGTCGTGTAGGATGTTTCCTCGGTCACATCCATTCTTCTAGACTGGCTCATCTGCTCCTAAAGCCGAGCTCGGGCGCTCTCATCCTCGTTTCTCCCTCACAATTTGCATGACTAGACTTCCCTGGATCACCTTTTTTCCAGGTGCGTGCTCTTTCTCTGGTGTGACCTCCACTTGAACTCTTGGAACTCAAGCTTGTGCTTCTTCTTTCCAGTTTTGCTGAACCTTTGTGTCTTCTTTCCTAGGCCGTCGGTTGCTCTCGTCATGCCTTGCCTCAGAGGCAAGGCCAAACGAGGAGCTCCCTGGTATGCGGCCAGGGGAAGGGAGTCGCCTACCTCGAACCCTCCTATTGAAGAAAACCTCTTCGTCTTGGCTCCTGTCGTTGTGCTTGCCCCTCTCTCGAACCCCTACGCATGTAGAATCGAGTGGTTTGACACCCTCAACAACTTGTTGGGTTTTGCACCTCCGCCTCCCTCCCCACCTTGACGGTGTCCACCTCCTCCCTCCCCCTTTCGCCACCCCCCACCACCTCTGGCCCCGCCTTCTCTCCCTCCTCTTTTGACTCTTCGCTGTCCACCCACCTTTGCCCCGTTTGTGACAGGTGCAATGATCGAGAAGTGGTCATGGAAATACAGAGCGACCTCAAAAGAAACCTGGGGGAGGTCAAATCAGCTATGCTTGACATGCAAAACAGGAACGCAGAAAGTTGGAGCAGATTGGACAATCTGATGTCCTTTCTTCAGGTCCTCCGACAAGCTATATTGGACCACGACAAGGGTAAATCACAGGCGTGCCAAGTCTACGCCGGGCCAAGGCTCGGACCATGTTTTTAAATGATTTCTTGTTTCAAGTTTCTGTCTCCTCTCGCTCCTCGACAGCCATGGAAGGTTGGTCTGTTTTTTTCTTTTAGTTTAATTTCAGCTATAAGCACTTTTTTGCCCTGCGTGGCCTCGAAGCTTTATTTGCATGGCACAATAATATATTTTGGACAAATAGCAGCAATGGTTTCCCAGAAAGGCATCGTTGCCACTTAAGATTATGGACAAATGGCAGCGGTGGTTTTCCAGAAGAGCAGTGCTACCACGTATGATATTGATCCACAAATAACTTTAATTTTGGACAGGATTTAATACACACTCTCAATATCAATGTTGTTAATTAGAATTATAAAAAAAATTTGCAATTAAAATGATCACTATTTTTATAATAATTTCTTAAAAACCTCTTAAATCATAATGATCACTATTTTTATAATAATTTTTTAAAAAAACTCTTAAATCATACACAAGTGTAAATAATTTGATATATTTTTATAAAACTTTTTAAATTTTTTTATTAAATCACTATTTTTCTAATAATTTTATAAAACTTAAATCATACACAAGTGTAAATCTAAATTGATTCAATAATTTGATATATTTTTATAATAATTTAAAAAAAAACTCTTAAATCATACACAAGTGCTAATCTAAATTGATTCAATAATTTGATATATTTTTATAATAAATTTTTAAAAAAACTCTTAAATCATACACAAGTGTAAATCTAAATTGATTCAATAATTTGATATATTTAAATTTTATAATTAAATGTTGATTTATAAGTTTTGAATTTATTTTTAAAATAATATATTTTTATAATATTAAAAAAAAAATAATTCTTAAATCATACAATAATTTGATATATTTAAATTTTATAATTAAATGTGTGATTTATAAGTTTTGAATTTATTTTTAAAATAATATATTTTTATAATATTAAAAAAAAAATAAAAATTCTTAAATCATACACAAGTGTAAATCTAAATTGATTCAATAATTTGATATATTTAAAT
>SNQJ01S0065171.1:7257-40538 GCA_010110895.2 Picea sitchensis | reverse complement strand
GAAGGATTTGGAATTGGGATAAAAATCCTCCATGTCTAAGAGGCCTCATTGGAGTAGGTGAGATCAACCTACTTGACCTGTTATAACTGAAGAAAAAAAAAATCCTACTAGGGTAATCCCTCTTTGCAAAATAAAAGAAGTCATGAGGATTGAGAATGAACGTCATGGAAGAAGCGAAATGACATGAGCAAGTTCAAAAGCTCATGATTGTTCTAGGGAAGTGTGTCTCCCTATTAACTAAGGGCAAGTCGATACATGAAAATGCAAGAGGAAAGTATGTGGAACCCGTTTGCACTGCAGACATGGGTATAATGCTCAGTGCACGAAGATATGCTGAAATGCATATCACAAAGATAGAGAATGCATATGATATGCATATATAATTATTATACTCTGTCATTGAATGTAAAATATGGTGATGTCATAGATCATATGGTTAGTGATGATTTGACTATGGAAACATAAGTAAAAGGTTGATGATGTTGAATACATAGTGCCTTATGAGGATAAGGTAGGAGGATTAATGAAATGTTGACCCTGGATGTGGTAGAGGAAGTGTTGGGACACTTCTAGATGACCGATGCGTCAGGTTGAAATCTAGAGGTGGACGGTATCCATATAAGGTATGACTTGGTATACTTAAAATCATAGTGAGGGGGAATCTAGAAAAGGATTCCCTTGATCGAAAGGTCTATTGATCAAGACTAGTCAGAAGCTTGATAAGCCGTCTTGTTGCCTTGGGAATTGTTGAAATTGCTCAGATGGTCTTTCTGGGTTGTTGAATAAATTTATACTAGTTGAAGAAAAAATGCCTTCTCACTGGTTGTTGTCATGCAGAAAGGGTAACATAGTTATGACTATGTCTGTTAAACTTCCATGTGGATATCATGTGAATGACTGCAAGCTCTCAGTAGAGAGAGTAACTCAATGATGAGTATCTCTATGATACTTATCATAAGAATGATTGGAAGATCCTTGAGAGAAGGATCTGGAAGTCTGATATGTCCATGTGTATGAATGACATGGAAAATGTGCAAACAATGAGCTTGCATGATGAATTCTTGGCTATGTTTGTATATGCTTGAGTGCATGGATCTAATGCATTGTGAAGTTTCTTGATATGAATATTGATATTAAGATCAAATAAATACGAGTGAAATGTAAGGCAAGAATTACACTTGCCAAGATGAATTGAATACATGGGTGCATGGCTTACTCCATTCTGAAGAGTCATGAAAGTTCTATTTTGAATGATAACCCAAGGGGAATGTGCTCCATTTTCTTAGGAAAGGTTAGTATAAATAGATGAAAGAGTAAATGAGAAAGGATGCTTTGTTGTCATCATAAGAGGAGAAATGATTATTCCTTTGAGGATTACATGAGAAATATTGTGAAAAATTATGAGTTGAATGATTTTAAAGTAAAAATTTATGTGCGCTATGAGATATACCTATGGTAGCTACACATAGGCTTATGATTATGCATGTGGTTAAGTACATCATGGATGTAAGTTAATAGAACAAGAAATATGCGTGGATAAATAAGCTGGATGCATAATAAAGATGCATGTTTATATTCCTTATGAAATAAGTGGTAAACCGTTGAATCTAATTCAAGGTTGAGGCCATCGAAGATATCGGGGGATATGCAATAAGGAAGTTGCATGCCAAAGGAGTTCCCTGGGAAGGAACCGTGTAAAGACTCTGTTAGGAGAACAAAATCACAACCTTAATGGCTGCTGACAATTAAGCAGTGAGCTACAAGTCTATTTATATAAGAATCCTGGATTACATTCTAAAACAAAATGTATCAGTGGAAGACTCACAAATGAATGTTGACCATTCTGATAATTAAATGGTAATGTTCGGGAAGCACATGCTCATAATTAATTATGAAAAAAAAGTTTGCTAGTGAAGCATGCTGATGTATCCAAATGGTTAGAGTGAGCCTAACCAAGGCTGCTCAAGGAAAAGAGCAGGAATATCCCAACAATGAGTAAATTGTAGAAGCAAAGAAAAGTAAAAGGTGGAATAATTTTCTCATTTTAAAAACTCTGAATTGCTTAACAAAGTTGTAGCCCTTAAAAGAACAATTGTGAAAACAAGTACAACTGGTAAAAGGAAAATAAACCAATGAATAGGCTTGGTTGAGCCATGTTAAGAAAAGATAGTGAGACCTTGAAATAACTCAGTTGTACTAAAAGTCCCAGGTTGTGTAGAAGGATTTGGAAAATGGAAGAGCCCTTAACTCCTTTCTTGCTATATATTATGTTTTCTCTGGGATGAGAAACTGGTGTGTTGATGAAAGTAAATGTTTTGACACCATAATGATGATGGTTGCAAGACTGTAGAAACAATTGAGAATTGTTCATGTTGCACTCATGAAAACATCAAGGATAAGGTGAAGAAGTGAATAAAGATATGCTAGGACATATCTGAAAATGTTTTATTGATTTGAATGCTATGATACATGCATTTTTATTTTACATGACGACTAATGTATTTGTGATATATGTCATGTGTATAAAAAAAAATGAAACTGTTGGGAAGGACAATTACCAATGATGAAAAACCTCAAGAAGAGGATGAATACGAGAAGGTTGTCGTTGAAATTTCTTGAAGGGACTTTCAAAGTCTCAATAAAACACCACTGATGAGGCAATATCAGAGAGGGTGTTGAAAGACAGAACATGTATAAAAATGTTCATGCCTATATGGCATAAGGTATGAAGGGATTGGGTAGGAATCCATTTTGAAATATTTTATTATTTCAGTGATATATACAATTGAAGTTGAGTGGTTGATTGGATGCCATTGATATGCAAGTAGGGTATGATTAAGGAAAATAACTCGAAGAATAGAGAGAGGAAGTGTATGCCGATAAATGATGAGTTATAATCCTTGCAAGAAAATGCATGAGTAAAGAGTACCATGGGTACAATGACCAATCTAGGGAGATTAGGGACAAAGGTGCTCATATTTGTCACATTGCATGGGATGCTTTGAGTAAATGCATGTTTGCATAGGAGGGTATACAATGGATCTCCCATTAAGGAAGGAGGACCTTCCAATACTCTACTTGAATTGTAGAGGTATTAAAGAAAAGATAAACTTTTAGTTTCATACGTGTTGATTTGGGATCGTGATCAACCTGTAGTGGAAAGCATATTCCTGCTGTAAGAGTGAATGAGAATGATTAAAGCTATGGTGAACAGGTTGGTTGATCTCCAACACACCATGGCAAGGTGTTTGTCATAAGTATGGAAAACTTGAACCCAATGTAAAGGTACATTGAGTATGGATGTGGCCATGAATATTGGCACACTGATTAAAGTCAATTAATATTTGAGTTACATTTGAAAAATTTGATATGTTGAAAGGATGCATACGTAAATAAGGATATTTATTTTTTCTCTATACCCTTGAATAGATGAAAATGACTTGGGTTGTTAGTATGCATAGTTTTGAAAATATAATGCACATGAAAAATACCAATTTGTTTGGTTTAGGAATGATGAAATTGCAGGAAGAAAAGGGTCTTGGATATGACAGTATTGTAAGCCTATAAGCAAGACCAATTCTCTGTTGAGCTAAACTGCTATGGGAAGGAAAGTCCCATACTTGTGAATCTGGTTCCTGTGTGGAACAGATCTGAAAATAAATGTGGAATTTGGAAATTTGTGGGTGACAGATTTGAAAGAAAATTATGAATTTGAAATTGATGATAATATCTCATAATTTCTGTATACTTGTGATATAGGCGAGACAAAAAAAGATCTGTCTAGGAATGATAGGTGAAGGTTGTCAAGCTAGAAAGCATGAAAAAGGCTACTTTTGAGACAGGAGAACCCTGTGGTAAGCCATGATCATTGTATAATATGTTGTGTTGTGGCAACACAAGCGGAGGGATGCCTCGACAGATAAATTCTGAGGGACGTCTCGAATGTAAGGCTCAATGAAGTCTCTAGAAATCTTATGGTGTGAAAAAGCCTTGGCAAGGAAATATAGATCACCCGAGGGACTGTATAACAGAGAAGGGGATGCTTGAGCCTGGGCCTGGAGGGTGAGTGACCACAAGAAAGATGAGACTTTAATAATTCTCATAAACTATTTATTGGGATCATGCGCACAATAGGTATGTCAAGGAAAAACAGTGACCCAAGATAACAAGATAGCCATGTGGATGCAAATCCATGAACTGCAAAGATATGCATTATGCTAGATTATGAAATTTTCCTTATGAATTTTGCACAATAGTAAGATGTTTTCACATGAAATTTTGATTAATATGCTTGTTGTCCAAATTATTGAAGGTAGGTGATGAAGGACAAGGGTCTAGAAAGGACCTTACTAAGAGGATCAATATTTCTGAAGCAGTTGAATGACAAAGACATGGCATGTGTTACTGAGAAAGAACACCGAGGACGTTGTTCCTTTTAAGGGGGAGGGGATTGTAATACCATTGTTTCCCCCAGCTTGTAATTAATCATTAATTATAATTACCATGCTATGGCATATGAACAATGCAAATTTATTATTGTTTAGATTGTCAATAACTGACTGTGGGGGTGAAGCCTTGAAGTAATGGCCATGATATCACTAGAGGAAAGAGTGAGGAAACTGTAGAGAGTGTCCATTATGTCAAAATTACTCAAATTATCCTTGTTGGAAATAATAAGCCTCATCTTTACCCCATGGAAAAATCAATTAATGAAAGAAAGAGTAGTGGTTGAACAATCAACTACCCGCATGAATGGAAGCATGGAGAGTCTAGCCGAGGAGACAAAAAACTGTCAGCCTGAAGTACCATAGAGTGCAGTTTTCCTACAGGCCCAGACTGACCTCAGTTCCTTTTGATAGAAGGAACATGACATGTCCAAAACCTCCCTGGGGGAAAAATCAATTAATGAAAGAAAGACTGGTGGTTGAACAATCAACTACCCCCATGAATGGAAGCATGGAGACTCTGGTTGAGGAGACAAAAAACTGTCAGCCCAAAGTACCATAGAGTGCAATTTTCCTATAGGCCCAAACTGACCCGAGTTCCTTCTGATATAAGGAACATGACATGTCCAGAACCTCCTGGGGGAAAAAGGAGAGGGAGTGTAAAACAAGTGGAACCTCCAAACGGCGAACTAACGAAGTAACACGAGCCGTAGATCTGGGGATACTCCGGATATTCCCTGATCGTTGGATCCATGTCGTGGTCAGTCCAACGTTGACCAATCCAGGAGAAAGGGAGTTTAAATGGGTGGAACCCCCAAAATCCAAAGTCACGAAGAGGCGTGGATTTCCGATCTGAGGATGGTTCAGGATCTCTCCTGACCATTGGATCTAGACCGTGGTCGGTCCCGCGTTGACCTACTATGGGAGAGAAAAGGTGTTACACAATCAGAACCTTCGAATGTCGAAGTTGCGAAGTAACGTGGACCGTGGATCTAAGGATCCTTCGGGACCCTTCTCGACCATTAGATCGATCCTAGTGAAAGGATAGAGTAAAGTAATCCGGTGAAGTCCTTCTCCGAGAGGTTCGACATCTTGGTGAATGAGAATATCGTCGGAGTGTCGAAGGCTAGAGTGACGTGGCATGGTACTGTCACCTAGGGTGATGTGGACCCATAGTCGGTGTGCCAYGTGTCACCGATATTCGTGACTTTCATAGACCTTATGTTTCAAATAGACCTTGACACATGTAACTAGTTGATTGGGCCACGTGTAACCCTTGTCTTTTKCCAAATGTCTTCCGTTGGATCAAATGAAGGAAGATTATGGGTCATCTGTTCATCATTCGACTCTCCGGCTAAACCCCACTTCGGGTGATTCAGGATGCAAAGAGTGGAGTTTCCCTAAAGCACCGAAGGCTGAAGCGAAATCAGTAGACAACGTGGAAAAAGTACACGGTGGAGTCCAACCGTATGACAAAGCCACCGCATGTTAGCACGTGGCTAAGCCACATGTCCTATGGATTTATCGTATATGGTATAGAGTTGGAGAGATGGGTACCACGTGCCAACGTAGCATCATTTCCACATATATTCCAGGTGGAAGATGGTAGTAGGGACACCCTTGCAGAACACCACGTATGCAAGAGGGACCTGCTCCGGGAGTTCGAAACTTTAGAACTCTGGGTGTTTGGACTGGTAAGACGCAAGATCCAAAAAGGGTCGGAGCCAAGTGGCAGGATTCCAGGGTCTTGGGACTTCAGAGGATATGCGATTAGAGAAAAGGGCGTTCGGTGCCGGAGCGTTCAATGTTGAAATCCCTTAAACCTATGCGTTGAACGAGGGTGAATCTCAACCTTTGGATTTAGCGGTGGATTGATCTCCACCATAGATGTAGGAGTGCTAGGAAACTCTGGGACTTCGGGAATGTTTCAGATATGGTCATGAAGGACGAAGGGCCGAAGGCCCGGTAATCATAAAGGCACGGGGAACATTCTCTATAATCGCCCCTCCAGTGGCTCTGTCATCGCTAAAGGATGATAGTCTTAGTTGAGTCTGTGCATGGTGGGATGGTAGGAATGAGGTAACCCACGTGGGTGCCATATGGCCCTTGGCCAATGATTCCTGAAGAACTTCAGAAGGGTATAACTGCCAATCCAGAGCTCATATTTGAGCATGGTAACAGTTGTTGGAAATCTCTTGATGAGAAAAAGATGATGAAGATCTCAGGAAGAGGATTCTAGATGATTGAGAAAAGAGAAATTCTTATGTCCCATCCCTTAAAAAGGTACTTAGGGGTCGGGTGTGTTACGTCCACATTGACCAACTTCTTATATTATTCATAATCATCTTTTACAAAATATGTGCATTGCGCTCATACATTATTTCCCTGTCATTCTCCTATCCTTCTATATGTCTCTCCTCACTCTTACATTTGCACATACAGTGCACACTTAGCTCTTCTTACTCTCATTCACTCTCGACTAGTACTTCACACTTTCGCTACTACTTGCTCGATTACTCTCTATCCCAAAAGCCCTTACATATTTATACTATTACATTAGGGATTATCCCTTTTCGATGGACCAAAATTCCTAATGACTTACAAATGTCTTCTTTCTTTCTCGCGCGCTCATCCTGAAATTGTGCCAATTCCCTTTTCTTCTTTTGCGTGCACTACGCAATTCCCAAAACTGGTCCCAATTTTTTTTGTCCCAACAGTAAGCTATCACCATTCTAGCTAGTTTGTGTCTATACTATTTTGTTATTCTTATTCATTAATAGAAGTTAGTTTTCATTGCATTTATGTGTTTCATTTAGTTCCCTCATAAACCCAGATCAGTGGTATCAAAGAAGTTTTCTCCTTGTCGCTTCTCAGAGCATGTCTCCGATGAGGTCAGTGTATAGATATTGGGTCTCGAGATAGTTTCACTTGAGGAAAACTGATCTTACCATACCAAGCGACTTCCCATGCTAAAATAAAAGAGAGATGACAAAACATGAGATCCTTTCAAGACATTGCTCGAGGAAGCCCTTGTCTGACAGAGGAACGAGATGATGGACAAATTCACTCAGATCCTTTGATGATTTCCAATGACGATCGAGGAATATTCGACAAGAAACTATTTCGTAGGTGGAATGCCCTTCAAGGTACAAGTTAATTTGTATATCCCATTATTTGAAGGCAAAATAGATGCGAATGGTCTAGAAAAATGGTTGAATCTACTAGAAGGTTATTATTCTATCCAAAAAAAATTGAGAGAAAAAATATCACCTTTGCACTCCTTAAAGCCTTTCCCCATGTGAGAGCTATTAGAATAATAGGTGTGCTCATTTCACCGTAGACAATATAGCAATATTGTCACCCAAACATAGGCACAAAGGCCACCCCCGAGCACCTTAACCTTGATAGAGAGAATAATTCTGGAAGAAAAACCTAGAACCAATAGCCAACCAAGGTAGCGTACCTCTCTCTAAAGCTAGCATACTAGGAAGAAAGTCCAAACCATAACCAAGCAGAAAGTCCAACCATAATGAAGGACCAAGCCACCAATGTAGTAGTTGTAGCTCTCCTCCAATCATGCACACCACTTGTCCTTATGTAGTTGTGAGAGTGAGTGAGCCCAAATGAGCTCTAACACCCTCTATTTATACTGCTCCAACTTAGCTGACTGGGTCGACTTCTCTCCCTGGAGGCTAATAACTTAATATTAATTATTCTCTTGAGAAGACTTGTCTTCAAGGGTTATTATTCAACGTTTTAGGGTTTTTCTTGCTTCCTGAAATATTCTAGTTTCGTCAAAGGTTACACGTAGAGGTTAATACCTCCCTCAACTACCATAATATCAACACTCCCTCCTAGCTAGGGATTTATTAAAGACAATGGTCTTGAGCACATACATATCATTCAACCGATAGCAACAACATATCCACACAGACTATCTCATGACCACATCATGAGCACCATCACCACTATCAATATCATCTAATAGCATCAACTGAATCATCTCTTGAGTCCATACTCCATCTGAGTAATTGAGCATGATGTTGAAAAAGTCACTCACTTAACATAGTGATACAAGGACCATTCTTTTAATCCAGACATACGTCCTAGAAGAACAGTTGTCCCAATAGATGCTGAAAGCTCCACAATGGGATACACGGATCATTCTTCTAATATGGACCTAATTCCTAGAAGAATGTCAATCCTCCCAGATGCTGAAAGCCACCATATAGGATACAGAGACCATTCCTATAGGAATTTCAGTTTCAGAATATTTTCTAATCGGGTCATATGTACCATAGATAGGAATATTTTCTAATCGGTCATATGTACCATGAGATCAATCTCTACCCATATTCCTTAGAAAATATCGGTCCCTAATTCATTTCAATTCCGACACACTCGGTAGTTTTAGGAAAATACTGCACCAGGATACATCAACAATTTGTCAACTTGAACCATTCTCCACAAAGAGAATGTCAGTCCATCAACAATATGTCTCGGTTCGACCATTCTCCTCTTGGATAATGTCTATCCATCAACACATTGACATCTCGCTGGAAATCAACTCCAACACTGGTGGTAATCTCCATGGCAAGTAGCATATTGCTGCTATAATACCATCCAGTATAACACAACTGTTTCTATTTATAGTAGTATACAACTACTATCAAGCGGTACACAACCACTCCTATTAGCACACATCTACTAACCAGTGACATAAAGTCACTACAAGTGGATCACATCCACCACAATAACATACAACTACTTTCCAGAGACATACAGTCTCCACAACAATCATATCATTTGATATCAACTTGTATAAATAATATCATGATACAAATTGAGCCATCTGGGCCATTCTTCCACTCACATATGTGAGATCTGGAAGAGCATCTGCCCTCGGAAAGTTAAACATCATCCATGGAATATCTAGAATATTTTTCCCAAGCATAAAATAATATTTGTCCCTGATTTCTGAATATAGACCATTCAACCTAACTGGGCCATTCTTTTGGCACTAATCATAGTGCAAATTGGAGAGAATGAGTCTGCCTTAGGGAAATAATGTCCCTGATTTTTGAACCTGGACCATTCAACCTAACTGGGCCATTCTTCTGGCACTAATCATAGTGCAACCTAGAGAGAATGAGTCTACCCTAGGGAATGAATGTCCAGAGTATTAGGTCCATTCTTCTGGCACTAATCATAGTGCAACCTAGAGAGAATGAGTCTACCCCAGGGAATGAATGTCCAGAGTATTTCCTATGGAAATGACTGTCCTGTACCAACCTCCTACATCAAACCATTCTTCAAAACTACTCACAACTGTGAACTTCGAAAGAATGATTGTCTAGAGAGGCGAACCATTCTATTTTACCACTTCTTAAAGTGTTTTCCAAGGAGAATGACTGTCCTAGACCATTCCCCCACATTGGCCACAAGGGGATTCAATGTCTATGGTACATCAACAACCTATCAGACCATTTTCATTATGAAAATGACTATCCGTTCTGGACCATTTTCTGAACTGGAAAATGATTATCCGTCAGAAATCTTGGACCACTTTCTAGACTGGAAAGTGACTTCCCAACCTGGACCGTTTTCCAAACTGGAAAATGACTATCCATATTTCAATAACATATCGGTGCTCCCTCCCAACTTGGGGAGTAATCACTTCCCTTTCCAATAAGGAAGTCATCTCCATGAGTCCCAACTTGTCCCTTAAGTACACAAACTTTTCATCTTAGACATAGCCTCTACCAAAGTATCTGTTATCTGCTCATTAGTGGAGATATACTAGAGAACTACTTCTCCCCTCTAGACTTTATCATGGAGAAAAAAGTACTTGATCTCAATGTGCTTCGACTTGTCATGGAACATCGGGTTCTATTAGAGCTTCACATAGCTCTGGTTATCACAATATATCATGGTCGAATCTAGCACCTTATCAAACAATCCAAAATTCATCTTACGGAGCCACACTGCTTCCGTACAAGCATAACAAGCTGCAATATGCTCTGCTTATGTAGTGATGAGTGCAATAGTCTTCTGTGTCTTGCTAGCCCATGATATCGTGGAAAATCTCAAATTGAAACATATCCAAGAATCACTTCTTATGCCATTTTCACTCCCTGCGCAATCTGAATTGATAAATCCATGTAGTTGTATATCATAACTCAAATGTTCCCACAAAGATATTTCAAGGCATGCTATGCAATTATTCAATTCTCATGGCTAAGTTCCACCTGGAAATATTTTCACAAAAATTCAAATATTTGACTGAGTATTCTCCAAATACATCAATGATCCATTCAATTGTTGATATAGGGATGAGTCTACTGGATCAGAGTATCTCAACTTCTTCAGATCTGTCATCATGGGAGGTTTCCATGGATTTTCAATCCATTATCCCGGACTTCTGAAGAACCATTTTGATACAATTCCTCTATCATAGGAAGTTTTCACCACGTTTCTGCTGTACATGAGAGGCTTTGCACCAAGTTGCTTGAATCCATACAAGGTCTTCTTCCATCTGCATACATGGGTCTCTTTTTGGTATACCTCAAAATATTGAGGTTTCTCTACATTTGCTTCTTCTTAAATTACTCTGTTGAGAAGAGCAATGTTTATATTCATCTCCAACCCATGGATACTGCAAGAGATATAATGACTCAGGTAGAGGTATATTTGGTTACTGGAACAAGATATCATCATAGTCATCTCCCTCCTTATGGGAAAACCCTCTAGCCCCAAATCTCGTCTTGTATCTATCAAATCTTCCATTTATAAGTCTTCACAGATTTTTCAATGGATTATATCATTGGGGATTAGCTCCCTCCTAATCTCGGCTTCATGCCCGAATGAACAATATCTAGAACTTCCTTGTTTTTATTCTGATACTGGATGTTTATGGAATTATGCAATCAATGCCCTCTATTTGAGAGAGTCCATGATTTCATCTGTTGCATCTCTCTTTTCTTTCTACAAACTGTCATCCTTATAAACTTCTTCTATGAGAACTTCCGAAAATATTGATCATCAAGGTTTGTCAACATATTTCACAAGGGTACCTGCTCGGAACAAGACAAGAAACAAAAGAAATATCCAAGACAATATGTTTATGATAGGAAATTGAAGAAAGACTATGGACAAGGATAGAGGCAATTGATACAAGCCTGGGAAGACATCTTCATGATAGCTTTCATGAAATAACTTGCCTACGACAACAAGAACAACAATGTTTCTGATACAACATCTTTCATATGAAGGATAGTTTCTTGGTAGCATTACTAAGATGATCTTGTCTGAGAACAAGAACAAGAAATATCTCCTAGAGAAGGTGTTAGTTCATGCTTGCAAATAAGTACACTGAGTAGTATAAGCTACTAAGTACTTATCAATACTCACTTAAGTGACAATGATAAAGATGCCAAACTTGATATGCAAACCTAGAGTCTTGCTATTGTTCCACTTGGATTGCTTTTCTTTTGAGACAAGTATCATTTATGACCTGTCTTTTAAACTTAAAACAATATGCTCTCTTGACAGAAAAACTGAGTTAGAGAATACGATCTCAACCTTATAAGATCTTGACTAAAGTTAGCTTATAGTTTTAACTTTGACTAGAAGTTCATAATGTCATAACAACCAGAGACATATCAAGTCAAACCTAGAGAGTGTGTTGATCTTATGAATGCACTGAATCCAAGATCACTTCTTTGGACAAGATCCCTTGTACATTTCCTGCAAACACACTCATGCTAATTATACAAATTAAAATAACATGTATAGGTGCATATCTTTGTTACCCAACTGTGATGGTAAACCTTAGAATGACTTTGTTGGACCAGAGGTTTAGCTGCTAGAGGATTGGTAAACCTCATAATGTTCCTTTCAGTAGATTTGTCTTGGGCACATCATACACTTTCTTCATGCTAGGTCTTATATCTTCATAACTTCCTTTCATTTTGAATTTTTGACTGGTCAACCTTAGATTTTGACTTGTTCAAACGTTGACTTTGACCAAAATTCCAAACTTGATGTCTTGGCTCGCTGAGAGTACCAGGAGGTGCGCTAGGCTAGGGTGCACTATGTTATCTAGGAATTACGTCAAACGCTTCACTTAAGGTGCCTTAACATGAGGGTTAGGGTTTTGTTGCTGCAACAAAAACTTTGAATGCAACTGAGAAAATCCTCCCAATATACCTTCTAGTGGTTAGACCGTCCGAAGATAGTGTGGGCCCATAACCTATTAGAATAATAGGTGTGATTGTTTCACTGTAGATAATATAGAAATATTGTCACCCAACCATAGGCACAAAGGCCACTCCTGAACACCTTAATCTTGACAGAGAGAATAATTCCAGAATCAAATCCTAGAACTAATAGCCAACCAAGGTAGAGTACCTCTCTCCAAAGCTAACATACCAGGCATAAATTCCAAACCATAACCAAGCAAAAATTCCAACCATAACCAAAGACCAATTCACCACTATAGCAGCTGCAACTCTCCTCTAGTCGTGCACACCACTTGTCCTTATGTAGTTGTGAGAGTGAGTGAGTCCAAGTGAGCTATAACACCCTTTATTTATACTGCTCCAACTCACTTGACTGGGCCAACTTCTCTTCCTGGAGGCTTATAACTCAATATTAATTATTCTCTTGAGACGACTTGTCTTCTAGGGTTATTATTTAGTGTTTTAGGGTTTTTCTTACTTCCTGGAATATTCTAGTCTCGTCAAAGGTTACACGTAGAGGTTAATACCTCCCTCAACTACCATAATATCAACAAGATCTTGGTGGGAATGTTACTGGGAGAGGTACATCGCAGATGAATCTATGCCATTCAGGAGAGAACCCACTTAGGAGGCCTTTGTATATGCCCTCAAGGAGGAGTTCTACCATGTCGAAAAATATGATGACCCGTACATGAGATGGACGACTCTACATCATAAAGAGACTAGATAGTCCCAGATTACACTAACATATTTCATACCTTGTGCTCAAAGCTGGGTATCAAAGACTCTGACTGGAACCTAGTTTTAAAGTACCGTAGTGGTCTACACAGGTACATTCAAACATAGATGGATTTCCTGGAAATCTCCTCGCTGGGAGCTCCTTATCGATATGTAGTCAAAATTGAGTAGAAATTAAAGTAGTGGAGTAAGTGGGAGTTCATGTTTGCAAATACACCACAATAGAAGCATGGTAAAGGAAACCCTAACTCTCATAATGAAGGACAAATCAAGGATAATTAATCTCAAGAAAATCAATTTAAGCAACTGGTTAAGAAGGGTGATGGGAGGTCTAAGAAAGATATCAGAAAGTGGTGTGAGTTCCACAAAATCCTCTGGCACAACATAGATTAATGTCACTTGAAATAGTCATTGGTGTCCAAGCCCAAAGAAAAAGAATCAGAACATGACTCAGACTCTAATTTAGAGCACAATGAAGGGAAAAAAATCATAAATGTAGAACCCACAGCTACGATCGGGACCAAAATATACAACCAGAAGAACCAAAGGAGACTAAGGAGGGGGAGCGCCTCTTCAACTCATAGATTTGGGTAAAGGGGACCCCACTACATTTCATTGTTGATAGAGGGAGTTAGAAGTACCTGATTTCAACCGATCTTGTCAAGATATTGAAGCTATTGATGATGCCACACCCCCAACCATACACCATTAGATGGTTGAGTCAAGGATGAGACATCTGCGTCAATTAGTAGTATCACATGTCCTATGACATCAATCCCTTCAAGGATGAGGTACTATCTGATGTTTCCCCACTTTAAGTCTGTGATGATATTTTAAGACAACCATATATGTGGAAACAACACACTATCTATGACTCTTGACCCCGCAGTGTCATTATTATTATGGGAGGTCAACTCTACAAGGCAACAGAGGTAGCTCTGACTACTACTGCTTCATTGATCTCGCAAAACAATACCGCAAAGTAATCTCTCAGGCCAATTTTTTTTCCCTCTTCACGATCCAGTGAGAAGGTGAACAAAATGTCATTGTGACCACTACAACCTCGACCCAACACTTTTCTATCCCGCAGAAGCAGGTTGACAAGATGGTAGAGGAGAAAAAATATATTTTTGCTTCACCTACAGGGGTGCCTCTGCACTACCACGTCCCACATGCCATTGAATTGGTGCCCAATGCTCCCTTACCTAATTGTCCAATCTATAGATGCTCCTTTCTATAGAATGAGAGTCTTCCATATGTTCAACATAGCTCTATTGGCCACGAACCTTTTCAGGTGTGCTTAGGGTTCCAACCATTATCTCCCATTGATATATCTCTTCTTGCTTCATCTTCATTGATAGATTCCTTCCACACTCAAACCAATGCATATTATGCATCTAGATTTGTTGAACGGATCCAACAACTCAACCAACATGTTCATGACATCCTTCCACAAGTCAAGTACAAGTAGGACATCTACTTCAACAAGGAAAACAACTCACAAGATTTTATATTTAATAAAAGTTTCCCCATCTCCCAAGGGAACTTGACATAATGGGTACCATTGCTTCCTAAAGGGGGAGGATTAATCTAGGTGGATCTTGGTGGCCATCCACCTTCTCCATTGAATCAACGTTTCCAAGCCCATGGTTTTGATAAACCATGATATTCACCCTTTCGATGGGGAATGTAATGTAATTCGATCTCCATTTGTAATGTAATGTAATGCCTACAACACTAATGCACCAGAGCCCATTAAAACTATGTAGTTAATCATACTTGGGTTAGAGTAGTACTGGGATGGGTGACCTCTCGGGAAGTCATAGTGTTTTACATGCCTATGGCATTTTGTAAACTAAGGCCAATTTATCCCACATACATCACATGAATTATTCTTCTCTCACTCTCTCATATATCGTCGAGGTAAAGGAGGACCTTTGAGCATGCAATGGAGTGTGATGTACAACTTGTTGTGAATGAAGCATAGCCAAATCTCTTTCTCTTTAGAGATAAGCTACCAGCATTATAGCCAATTTGTGTCTACAATATTTTGCTATTCTTATTCATTAATATAATTTGGGTTTGTGTTTCTATCATATTTTTGTGTTTCATTTCATTCCCTCATAAATCCAGATCACCAAACTCACTTTCAATTGGATGAATGACATTATACAAATGATGAAATTGGGATTGCTATATATATCACAACAATTGAAGGCAAGTGCAGAACAATTTCAACATATCTCTTTCTCAGATGTATATTGAGAACTCAATACTTTTGCAGATTCGCTATCCAAAGAGGCTTCGTTGCTAGATACCAACAAGTTGGTCGTTGAAGAATTTTCTTTAGGGAAATTACTCACTAGGAGTGAAGGCCAATTCATGGATTGTTAGAGACTCCATCGAGTCTATTTGTAATGATCCTTTTAGTTCACATATTTTTGTTTTTGTATGGCCCTAAAAGGATTTAATATTTTGTACACTTATGCTATATTTGTGATAGGCAGTTGACAATATTTGAACTGTAATGAAGTATCCTAAAATGATATAGTGTTGTGCCACGTGCCTAGCGATTGTACTTTGATTTCCTTTGAAATAAAAGTATGTTTTTTCGTGGAAAAAAAAATATTGCACTAACAATTTCACAATTTGATAATGATAAATAATAATTCTTTCCACATCTTAACTTGAATCCTACATCATTACATCAATACATCCAATATTTTTCAATGCTAAAATTCCAAGAAGGTACTTATTATACTCATGTTCAATTCCTCACATGCATGGAAAGTGAAACAATTCTATTCAGCGCATAAATTTGAACCTTATTGGTATGAAGGTTTTTAATTTGATTTTACAACAACTTGATATAAATAATACAAAAAATACATTGTTAAATGGCCATACAAAAACAACCTTTAATCCTAATAAGTTGATCTCTCTATCCATTACATTCAAGTATAAATTGCATATAAATTCTTAAATACAATTCTCTATATAATGTTTAGAAAGAGACTTGTTCTAGCACTCTTCTTGCAAATATTTTTTTACTGGAAGATCCCTCCTTGTAGGGTTAATTAATATGAACAAAATTCAATTAAGAAGTATTGAAGAGTTTTCTTCGTCAAATTTAATCATCATTCCAGTGACATAAAAAAGTTCTATATCATCACTTGCAGTCGTTCACTTTGGATCAATGAGAGAAGGTTATGAAGATATTCAAAAGTATGTACATACTTAATTACATCTATTCTTCAAGCATTATAAATTTGGTAAGAGGTTACATCATAGAGATAATATGCATACATGCTTTATTTAAACCCACATAAATGAAATACTTTCTTCAACTAGGTAAATTGCAAGGCCCAAATAGAATATTCCCAAGGTTTTATGCACTATGGGGTTTCTTCTAGATCAAATGATGAACTCTTAATCAATAAAGAAAATAGATTAACACACTTGATAATAAATTAGAACTCTTCCTAAACAAACATATATTACTTCTTGATTACGAGGGACAAAACATAGAAAATTTCTCCCTTAAAAACCTTTCAAAATTCAATTTTGAGCTTAGAAGGTATGCTATATTGGCATATATCCACCTATCTACCTAATAAAAAGTGCATATATCCACATCCTTAATGAATTATAGAAGCATATACCCACTTCCATACTAAAGTAAAGGCGTGGATGACTATGTTTTGTGGGAAAATTTTAATAAAACTACCTATAATTCCTTATTAATGTTAAGGTATTTGGGTATGTTTTAAACCAATTGGAAATCTAGGTTATAAATTATATTCAAGTTCTATAACTCTCTCATTCAATATTCAATTCACAATTTCTAAAAAGAAAGGAAAAAACCCCAAAGAGAATTTCAATTTATAAATTGCATGTCTATAAATCAAGTTTTCTAGAATTACTTACCTTTTTCTGATGGATATAAAATATCCTCCCTCGTTGATTTTTCAATTCAGAGTTTTCTTTAAGTATTAGCTCTATTTATCCTTTATCAAATATATAATCAACTTACTAATTGACCACCATACCTACTCCCAAATGGGTACTCTTCTTCCCCAAGGACCCCAGAGTTGCAACGATTTGTATGGATAGATTACAAGACTAGCAATTCAGATTGTGTAGCTCCTCTAGAGCATAGGAGGTACCCACCTCCAAAGTACAAACAAAACTCTTGAGATGAAACTCAACACTAGCTCACCAAGAAAAAATTGAGCATTATGACAACTATCCAACATTACGAAGCAAAAGGTGAGTTCTCATGCCCAAACCTTGTTGGGAATGTGTTATATTATTTGTATGGTTAGCTCCATGCATTGCACATTGTGTCAGGAGGGAGTTGGCCTCCTTTTCTTGGGGGTACCCTCAATTTTTTGGGGGGCTATTTTTGGTCCATTTTTGGCCTGTTTTGGTGTTTTTCGACCCATTGTAATCTAATTCTAGTTAAGGAACTCAGGTTGTAATCTAATCTGGGTTAATAGATTAGGGTTTTGGATGATGAAAATCATATATATTGTATTGTAAATGGTGAAGACTATAAAATTAAAAATAGAGGTGTGACTCTAAGGTTTGTTGGTTCTCCTGGTTAAGGGTTTCCAAGGTAAATCTCAGAGTACTGTGTGTGAATGCTATTGTTATTCTTTTTATTTTTATAAAGAATCCGTATGCATTATTTTACAATAAAGGTTTAAAACTTACAACCCTATTTTTTATATAGCCTTTGAGGCTCATGCTATTTTTCCATCTCATGCAAAATACTAATTATTTTAATGACTAACTGTATATTATTCACCCACCCATGTGTCACTCCATGCACAAGTGATTCTTTTATTTAAAATGCAAAATAAATATTATTCGTCACATCCCAACGTCTTCTCTTATTTTTACTCTTAGATGTTCCATAGATCCCTTTTCGTTTTCCTCATTGAGTGTGTGCACATGGAATTTCTATTTTCTATTTTCTATTTAATTAAGACTATTTTCTTTCTATTTAATTCACCCTTTTCTAAATGTATTTCCATTTTCAATTTCATAAAATATGCATAAGTCTATATGACTAATTAAACCACTCATGCAAGTTCATTTGATTTCCCATGCTAAATAAAATGCATATGTCAAAGAATACTTTTCAATGTTTTAAAAATCAGACTCAGAATCAGAATCTGTAAAGAGTCAACTCAAACTTGGAATGACTCAGACCGATCTAATTTCAATGACTCAATTTACTGAAAAATACATACAAAATTTAAATTTTAATGAACATAAATATTTTAAAGATTCCAAACTATTTGAGATAAAATATGCATAGTCTACTTGTGTATACCACATGTAAGGGTGAATATATCAAAATGGCACCGAGTGCAATACATATTGGTAGCTATTAGTCCTTTTATGAAAGGTGAGTAGGTAAGGAATTTCTATTGTGGATGATTAATAACAAATTTCTGCGAATCAATAAGCTTCATGTTGATCTTTTCAACTTTTGAGCCTTCCAACATTTTTGTATACCCATAATGAATATACCAATGTTGTGCATCTATACGTGTTACATAGAGCAAGACAAACCAGGTTGTAGAAATTATATTGCATTCACAACTATACCTTTCAACTTCTTTATATTTTGTATTCCCTTGTGAATATATACATTCCTTAGATTTTAGAATACATATTTTATTCAAATAGTATTTTTCTAGTAAACATTGCAACAACATATATGATTTTGAATTAGTTTGGATTAAAATCCTAAGTCTCAGTTAAGACAACACATCAAGACACCGTTGGTTTAATTTTTGTGAAATCAATCTACTTGTGAATTTGAAACTAATATATGGGTTGTATAAGGTTAAATATAATAGACTAGTACCTAGACCTCCATTTCAAATAAAAGTTAGGTTTTTTCTTTTCTTTTCATGAACAATCCACCACAGTGACTTGGATGAGTAGGTATAGACTCAATCAAGTAGGGACAATTTGTACCCAACTAGTTGAGCCACGCCTTAACTCGGTCGGTTCAGTACCAAACTGGCACTCTGAACTGATCTACTAGCTGAATCAATACACTTAGCTGTAAACTCAAATTGGTCAATTTAATTGAGTCTGAGTAAACTCGGACTGATTTTTAAAACACTGAGACTTTTCTCCCAAAGAATACATAAATTGATACCAAGGGTGCCATGCCCCTACATGCCCTTTAAGTACTACGTATTGATATATACCAAAGATGTCATATTATTGCATTCCCTTCAAGTATCATTTTTTAATGGTGGGGATAGTGTCATGGTTGGGACCTAAATATCAAACTCATTCACCAATGGTGAGAGAGTAATGGTCACTGAGGAATAACGATTGATACCTTATTGTGCATTCACCAGTAAATCCTTGTGAGCGACTGAATCCATAGCCTACCCTCATGACAATATGCGACCTTTGGGTAAAAACATAAAATATATGTTTTTCAAGTTGTTACATGGAAGACAGTGTTAGTAGGTAGGGATACATAACCTATACCTCCTCTCTTGATGGTACTCATGTCACATCTCTCCATACAACCCTTTTCTCATGTGTAAGGTTTCCCTATTTCTGCACATATCTATTTCTGCACATATCAAGAGACAAACATATCAAATAACATTGTCTAATATCCATGAATAAATAAGAAGCAATGCCATATACATTTCAATCATACATAACACAACCCTATCCTCGGTCTACATATATTGACTCAATCTGGAGTCCATATGCACCTATGGTTCTTCCTGGCACACTTGAAAAACCATCAATAACATCATATAACATAATATATTTCATCTTGTAACCACGTATTCATTTTTAATATCAAGATATAGTTCAACCTACTCATCAGACACAATAATAATTATATCATATAGCATAATCTATCTATATCATATAATGACAAGGATATCAAAAGATAAACCATAAAAGGATATATGTACACATGAAGTAGTAATCAAACCAAATCAAATCAAAATTCTAGATTATATCATCCATAAGTGTGATTGTCAATCAACCAGACTGTCATTCTTGTAACCAGAATGCCCTCAAATAATAATCAACATATCATTCAAATAAATTCAAATCAAAAGAGGGTACTACATGATGCTCTAGGAGAGAAGCAGTTTGACAAGAACAAGAAGAAATAAAAAGGGGTGAAGCCATATAGGAGGTATGGCGAGGACAAGGCCAAGCAACCAAACACACCTAAGGAGAAAGGTAAGCTTATTTCTTAGTAGATTTGTATAAAATATCATTATGAAAATAATTGTCCAATGAAGTAAAATTTCTCCACTATTGAGCAAGAGGATAAACCATTAGTTAGTGTTTTACAAGTCTTAGGTGTTGTACTAGAATACAAGTCTACAGTAAACCAAGAGAAATACTTCACAAGACTTTGCTATGTTTTGACAGTATTGAATGGAAAATCATTTAATTCCACAGTTGACAATGGGGAAACCTACAATTTCATGAAGGAATACGTTGCAACAGATCTTGGGTTGCAGCTTGAGCCGACATAAACTTCTATCAAAGTAGTAAACTCAGAAGTGGAAAAGGTGGTTGGCACGACTAATGGAGTCATCTTGAAGCTTGGAGATTGGATTGGAATTATAAGCTTCACCATTGTTCCTATGAATGACTTCATGGTCATTATGGGGAAATAATTCATGAGGAAGGAAAAACAAACACCTATGCCTCACTCAGATTATTTGGTCATCTTTTCAAGCTAATATTTGTATGCCATCCCTACAGTAAAGAAGCATGCTATATATACCAAGGAGACCTAGTTTTAGATATCATCTTATATTGTGCATTTGTTATATTGTAAAATGAGGTTTCCCCCTCTAAGAGGCTTCTCATTCATTATTTTATCTCATTCTCAAAGTGTGGAGTTACTTCTATTTCTATTTTTATGCTATTTCAAATGTTTGGTGCATAACATTTGGTTTCAGAGCATACAATCCTTGGGTTTGGCTCCTTCAAATGAGTCATCTTGGTATTTCAGTATAACTTTCTTCTGAGAAGTTCTATAAAATGAAATGTTTAGGAGCTTAAGGAGACATAGTGAAGTACTTGTAAAAATTTCAGGTTCTAGTTCACTACACTTTTGGAAATACAGGCTATGGAAATTAGGGTTTTTTACTAGTCTTGAAATTAGTCTCAAACATGTGTTCTTGGTAAAATAGTCATATCTAAAGCTAGGAAAGTCTAAATTTAGTGCCATTAGTTTCATTGGAAATGATATAGATACTTGTATTTTAGATCCAAATTTTAGAAGTAGATATGAAAAATTCGACATGTGGCAGGTTGTGCAAGTTCTCTCGCTTAAAAGGGACAAAAACAACAAGTTTTGGGAAAGTTACCATAAATATCTCTTGCCACATTGGAATTTGATCAAATCTGTCGCATTGTAGAGAAGACATATCATACTACTATGGATAAAAATTTCAAACTTACAGGGGTTGAAATTTAATAGATACTTTGGGAAAAATTTTAGCCAACAAGACATGCTACAAACCAAGGTTTTTAAAGTTGTGTTAACTTGAAATTAACATAACTTTTGATTGAAAGATTTGTTTTTGGTGATTCAAAAATTGTGCTAAAGAGAAAAAAGAGGATTATTATTATTTATTCACATGGAAAAGGGTTCTACAAAAAATTATACTCCTGCTAAACTGCCAAAAAAATCATACATGACTCCTAAAGAAAGTGAATAGTTAGGGTTCCAGGTATCCCAATTGAAGAACCAATTTAATGACGTGGGTGATAATGTGTTGAAAAATGTTGATTTGGAACATTTGCAAGAGACAACTAAAAGGGAAATTGAAGGTAAAATGGATCAAAAGATGGAACAATTATAAAATTCCATAGAAATCATGCTCTTACATACCCTAGATGAGAGGTTTTCTAAAAGTGATATTATGATGCAAGGAAATCATGAAAATAGGGAGAACAAAATTGTTGAACCCGAACACATATGGGGAGGGTTTTAATAAATTTTGAGAACATAAATATTGAGTCCCGTAATCATGGTCATTCATCACTCCAATATCCACATCATTGAGGGTTCAACTTGGAACCAAGGAACTACTTAATTCCCAAGAATGATATGAAGAAATTTCATGGTAAATATCCTATAACATGGACTTTCCAGATGGAGCAATTCTTTGTTCTACACCAGGTGCCAATTTTACAAAAGATAACTCTTGCATCCTTGTATTTAGAATTTGATCAATATGTCTGGTACAAATGGATTTGTAAATGAAAAAAAATGATTCTATTGTCTTTTGGTCCATTTTTACAGATGAATTAATAGCACACTATGCGACTATTAAGAGAAACACATTCTTCAGTCAATTGATAAATCTTAAGAAAAGAGGTCAAATTATAGATAACATTCAATAATTTCAAATACCGAGTCTCATAGTAAAGAAAATTCTAGAGGAAAATTTGTTAGATCCATTTATGGGAACTTTAAAGGAGAGCATTCAACATGAGGTGTCTCTTGGAACCTAAACCTATGGAACATACCTTTTGTGTGGCAAAGAAAGTTGGAAGTAAAAATATGGCTACTGGAAGGGTGGCCACTAAAAACTATAGAGAGCACCATGTTCCCTCTCCTAACCTCACTCAACCTATAAAGTTGGAACCTCGGGAAATGGATGAAAGAAGAGCAAAGACACTATGTTTCATTTGTGACATCAATTGCAATAAGGGGCATAAGTGCGGTGAGAGGAAATTATTTTACATACATTGTGAAGAGGAAGAAGATCAAGAAATAGAACTGTTGCAAGATCTATAACTAAAATATACTACTCCAACCATATATTTTCATGCATTGGATGGCATCATCACTCCTCAAACTCTCAATATAGAAGGATATATCAAAATAAAAATGTAACAATGTTGATTGATTTTGGTAGTACCTGTAACTTCATTAATTGCAAATTAGAGAAAATTCTCGATTACTTTATATATCCAACATCAAAGTTTCAAGTAATGATTTCAAATGGAGGTACCATAAATTCTTCTTAAGATCACTATGGGGGAGTATTTATTAGAGAGTCCAATGATTGAAATCCAAATGGGTGGTGTTGATGTTGTATTAGGGGTCCATTGGTTACAATCATTGGGAACAAATGTGTCTTAATTTTTAGTAACACTTCATGAGATTTACCTCGGAAGGAAAGGAAATTGAACTTAGAGGTATCCAAGAGAAACCATTTGAAGTGATAAACTTTAACAAAATGAAAATTTATAAAAAAGGGACACCATGGTGCAATTGTGCTCACTAGATGTTCAAATATCTAGACCCTATGTTCCTGTGGATCTCCAAAATGTTATCAAAAATCATTCCAAGGTATTTGGAGAGATATATAAAGGTATTCCACCTACTTGAAATCATATCCATTCTATTCATTTGCAATCGGGAAGTGTACCACCTAACATGAGACTTTATAGGTACCCATATGCAAAAAAGAGTGAGATTGAGCATATGGTTCAAGAAATGTTAGAGGTTGGAATCATTCAACCTATCCAAAGTGCTTTCTCTTCACCAATAGTGATGGTTTACAAAAATAAAGGTTCATGGAATATGTGTCCAAATTATAGAGAGATCAACAAAATGACCATTAAATATAAGTTCCTTATTTATGTCATTGATGAATTATTAGATGAATTGCAATGAACAATTTTCTTTACCAAGTTGGATCTCCATTGTGAATATCATCAAATCAAAATGAGGTAAGAAGACATCCCCAAAATAGACTTTAGAACACATGAAGGTCCTTATGAGTATTTGGTGATGCCATTTGGTCTCACTAAGGTACCTTCCACATTTCAAAGCTTGATGAATTCTATTTTCAAAGTCTTCCTTCGAAAAATTGTGTTCGTATTTTTTGATAATATACTAATCTACAACAAATCTTGGTAAGAGTATGTACAACATTTTGACATGGTTTTAAACCTATTGGAAGAACAACAACTATACGGAAAACCTTCCAAGTGTGCCTTTGGGGTTCAAGAAGTGGAATATTTGGGTCATATTCTATCTCATGAAGGCGTCAAAGTGGACCCTAACAAAATTAAAGCTACGATGGCAAGGTCAATTCCTAAAACCTTGAAAAATCTTAGAGGATTCTTAAGATTGATAGGCTATTGATTCTTAAGATTGATAGGATATTGATTCTTAATATTTAAGAGCAACATAAATGTGTTACAAAGATGTTAGGTTATGACTGAAATTATCTACAAAAAAAGGAAAACAAAATGTGGTTGTAGATGCACTTTCAAGGAAAGAAGAAGACATAGAGGGCTTACTTTGTGTTATTTCCATTATGTAATCTGATTGGGTGGAAGAAGCAAGGATAAAATGAAAGCAAGTTCAAAATGTATGCAAGATCATTTAACAATTACAAGAGGACTTGAGTGCATTAGATAAATTTGTATGGAAGAATGACTCACCATGGTATTGTTATCATCTATATTTATGTAAGAATTCCCAACTCAAACAAAACGTCCTTTTGGAATTACACACTTCTCCTATAGAATGACATTTAGGGTTCTTGAAAACTTACCACAATATCAAGAATATTTTTTTTTGGGGGAGGGTCTTAAAATTGATGTTCAAAAATTTGTGGCTAAATGTTTGGTTTTCCAAAAGATTAAGGGAGAGATGATCAAGACCCCATGTCTCCTAGAACCATTAGCCATACCAAGTCAGTGTTGGGAAGAGGCCTCAATGGATTTTATTACAAGTTTAATAAAGTCCCAAGGAAATAATGCCATCATGGTAGTGGTGGATGGGCTCACAAAGTATGCCCATTTCTCTCTCTCTTTTTCATCATTTTAAAACAAGTACAATAGCTACAACATTCATGAAAATAGTTCAAAAACTACATGGAATCCCCAAGATTGTTGCAAGTGATAGAGATCCAATTTCCATTGGTAATTTTTGGACTGAATTATTTTCCTATTTGGGTACTCAATTGTCTCATAGCTTCTATCATCCTCAATCTGATGGGAAAACCGAAATTGTGAGAATAAAAAGGTATATTTGTTACTATACTTCTAATAAACAAACACATTGGGTCAAATGGTTTCCCTTAAAAAAATGGTGGTACAACACATCCTTTCATACTTCATAAAAAATGTTCCCATTTATGGCACTTTATGGCTATCATCCTCCATCCATCACATCACCCTTGAGAGGGAAAGCGAAGGTTCAAGAAGTAGAGGACCGCATAGAGCACCAACAAGAGTTTCTCCAACCACTAAATCACAACTTGGATATAACACAAAATATGATGAAACAATAAGGAGATTAACATCATAGTGAAAGGGAATTTGAAGTGGGGGATTGTGTATTTTTGAGGCTACAACCATGCAAATAAATGTCCCTCAAGCAACAAAAAGTAGGACAATAAATTAGCATCCAAGTACTATGGTCCCTATAAGGTGTTGTAGAGGATTTGAAGTATGAATTATATATTGGAGTTACTTCCATCCTCACATGTACATCCAATGTTCCATGTTTCTTTCTTAAGGAAGGTAATTGTTGACAAAATTCCGAGTTAGACTATTTTACCAGAGATTAATGAAGAAAGGAAAATCATACTAGAATAAAAAACAATCTTTGAAACACGGATCAATCAACTGTGAAGTTGAACAATTATTGAGTACCTCATCAAGTGGAAGAACCTACTAGTAGAATATGTGACATGGGAAGATTAGTTCTTCATGCAAAAATATCCACAACTAATCAAGTGTTGAGGGCAACACTTGTTTGAAGGGGAGGGGCATGTTAAGCTATCGATATTGAGTTATTACATTTCTAGTGTTATATTAGTGTTTGCCCTTATTGGTAGGCTAGGCCTTTGAATGGTTGGCTAGACCCTTTAATTGAAATTATACCTTTTGTCTCCTATATATACCAAGAAGACCTAGTTTTAGATATCATCTCATGTTGTGTATTTGTTATATTGTAAAAAAAGGTTGCACCCTCGAAGAGGATTCTCATTCATTCTTCTATCTCATTCTCAAGGTATGTGGTTACTTTTCTTTCTATTTTTATTAATTTGGGTGTTTCGTTCATAACAAAGTGTTGGACAAGCAGTTTTGGATGAAATTTTGGAGAAAAACCTAAGTATGAAGAAAGCATGCAGAAGGCATAAATCGTGTAGAAGGAAGAAAGCGCGTAGAAGGTAAAAAGGGGTGCATAAGGACAGATAACACGTAGGATGAAGATAGCATACAAACAAAAGGATAAGAAAGCGAGCGAGAGAAGGAAGCACAAAGGACGACAATGCGACTTTCCATAAGTAGAAGAACAATAAAAAAGTTGTATAAAGAGCAAAAAAGTAGAAGAAGGAAAACAAGTAGGGCCAAGTAGGTGATGTTGAAAGGGCCAGTGTCTTGAGGGTTTGTTGGTCATAGTTGAACTGAACCTTGGGTCTTACAACCCATGCACATACCAGTTTAACCCAACAAATGGTTCCGTTGTCGGGACCAGGATATTGCGACTAAGAGGACGTTTTCGAGGCCGACTAAGAAGGAAATCATAGACTGGTTGTCCAAACAAAAAGAACGAGAATTTTCGTGACAAGAGAACAAAAACCCTCAGATGAGTGACAAACAATGGATGCAAAAGTATGCGTTCACAGATCTGCATGAAATTTTCTTTGGTGAATTTCCAAAAATTCTGACTGAGTGGCTGGAAAGTTTGGTTGAGAAGACATGAAGGTTTAGTGTTGCAACGCCAAAGAATTGGACTCCTCAATTGGTAAAATAACTGAATTCGGTAAGTAATCCAACTACTCGAGCAGTTGATTTTTGGTTAGATAGTGTATAATTAGGGGGTTATGTTACATAATTTGCAGTAGATTGCATTCAATCATACAATGTTGCAGAAATAAAAAATTTCAAATGTCTACGCGGAAGGTTTTTGAAATCATTAAATACGTGGATAAAGATGTTGTTATGTGAAAAACACATGATTGTTATGAAGTCCGACGATTAAAGGGGCTTTGTGCACATAGGGGGAGCTGGAGGATAACAGGGGAATCATATGACAGAAGGAAGCAATGAATGAGGGAGGAAGGGTCTGAGGATGAAAGAAGGAAACATACTATAAGAAGAGTATGATTCTGGAGAGTTGCACGTCGGAAGAAGGTACATGAGGAAAAATATTGGGGATGGGAGAGAAGAGAAACATCGTGAGCCGAAATAAAGCGAACCTTGCGTGCAAGTCCGAATTGTGGAGATACCATATGTAGGAGGAAATGAAAAAAGGTCTCAGTCTAGTCCAATAATAGAAGAGCCAATAAGTCCTACTCAGACATGATCCTATGTTGAATCCACGACCCCATGTGTGTCACCGCAATCAAAGATAACAATTTCAGACTCGTTAAAAGCTATCATAATTAGTCAAGGAGTATAAAGTAGTAGTAGTCAGAATAATGGGAGTAGTGCGCAAAGTCAAAGTTAGAATCCGAGTCCACCAGTATCACCAAGAGGGGGGACTACACAAGACAACATGGTGGGAGTAGATAATACTCTTAGACTTATTGAATTCAAGGGAGTGGGGTTAGAGGATCCAAAGAAACACTTGTTTTTGTGTGAAACAATTTGGGCCGCTAAAAACATACAGGATGATGTCGTAAAAATTGCGCAGTTAGCCATGATATTTAGAGGTCCTGCACTGATATGGTATATGAAGTTACAGAGAATTACGCCTATAGGACATGCCAAGACCTTGGAACAAATAAAACAAGTGATATTAAAGGAGTTCAAAAATACAAAGTCATAGTGGTAGTACATCATCGAGCTAAAATAAATCAAACAGGTAGAACAAAGTCTGTATGGGATTTTGATCAACACTTTAAGGATGTAATGGGGAGATTGACGTTCCAAATTCCGGATCAACAACATAAAGAGTGGTTTATTGCTGGAATTATACCACACATTCGGATGCCCCTGATTCAACATAAGGTTACGTCGCAACCCGAGGCGCTAGAGATTGCAATGAAACTAGAGGCATCACCAACAGGAGACACGAGAGGAATGACACAAGTTCAGACGTAGTTGGATGAATTAACAATCTAATTGGATAAGTTTACCGAGGGAAGTGAAAAACAAGAACAATTTTGGTGTACAAAGTGCAGGACGAAAGGCCATCACAAGGACAAATGCCCAACATTCACATAATATTTGGCACCTGGAGCGTCGAATCCACTACCTAGAGGAGGATACTGCGAGATATGTAAGAAATGGGGTCATCATCCCACTGAGTGTCCATTACTCCAAAAATATTAGAGTACTCAAAAGAATTTGTTTTGCAATTTTTGCAACTCGGTAGGGCATGAAGAGAAGGATTGTCTCATGTTCGACCTACTAAGAGAGTGCACATTAGATATGTACAGGATTCAAGAAGAGAATAGTGGCGCAGATGGGAATATCGTGTAGTATAATGGTTAGAGGGGTTTCAATTAGGGGAACAAATCAAATTTTGGCAGAGGCCGAGGTAGAGGGAATTTTGTAGAGGAGGATGACGATCGATTATCTGTTATAATTGTAATCAACCTGGACACTTGGCCCGAGATTTATAGAACCTGTGTACCTCGTGCACATATTTCAGAGCACTAGATCATGCTAGAGGACTGTCCCCAACTAGTTGCAAAATGGCACGCCAAAGGAAACCCAAACCAGAATCAACATCAGAATCAGAATGTGTCGATGATATCAGTGGAGAGACACAGTGAAGGGCCAAAAATCGTAGTTTTTACACATGGAGGAGCTTGGGAAAGCATTGATATGGTAACTCAAGGAAACCAGACAGAGCAGTGGGTAAGGAAGTCAACAGGGCCTATGCCAACATTCAATCCATAGAAATAAAAAGAGACATATCAGAGTGCAAGAAAGGAAATACTTGGACCACATGGATGAGCATAAACATCATCGTTGCCTCATATGGAAGACCCATCAATACCTGAAAATTCAAGTGCACAAGTAAATACACTAACTGAATTCTTAAAGAGTTGTGTAGAACTAATGAAGGATAGAAATGCGCTCAGTATGTTATATAACATGTTTGACCACTGCACAAAAGGAAGGGACACCCTTGTCGCACAAAGAATGGTAAATCAGGTATTGCGCAGGAAGAGAACCACCGGGGAATTCAGGCTTTTTGCACAGATTTCAGAGTATGATGTGGATAATGTTATTCTTGACTTAGGATTGGATGTGAATGTACTACCTAAGTAGACATGGGAAATGATGAGAGAACCTGAGCTAATATGGTCCCCTGTTCAGTTAAGGCTCGTGAATCAACTTAAGATAGTCTCGATTAGGCGACTAACAAGAGTACCTGTGAACATAGATGGGGTGCGCAACATCACGAACTTTGAAGTTATTGAGATCGTAGACAATAGTCAACCATATCCAACCTTAATGGGATTGGAATGGGCAGTTGATAACCATGCAATTATTAACTTCAAAAGGAGGGAGATGATCTTCGAGGTGGGGGATCTAAGGGTTACTGCAGCTTTGGACCCATCAGAAGGCAAGAGATACATAGAGTCAGCAAGAGGAATGACATGGAAAAATTATATAATCTGATTACACTGATGGAGGATTATGTCGACCCAACAATGAATGGTGTGCTAAGTTGGAGAAGTATCAGTTCGTGTGCATCAGATTCAAAAGATGGTATAGATAAATGGAAGTAGAGGATGCATCAAGTGTCAACTAGACGATGTGTGCATATAAACTGATCCTTGCTCTGGATTGGCACATATATATGTGACCCACCCAGGTATGATGGCCTAACTAAGATTGGTATGTTTATAAAAGCATTTGAGTTACATGTACTTGAAAAACAGAGGATTTTTTCACTAGATGTCATCTTAAAAGCAACTCCAGATAGATGGTGGGTCGTGCATAGATGGTGGGTCGTGCATAAAAAGGGAATGAAGGACTGAGCACAATACAATAGACTTATGCAGGTATGCTTTGGGCCCGAGGAAGCAAAGAGTGCATAGAAATACACAGGAGAGGGCAACCCGATGAGTCACATAGACAGATGTAGAGCTTTATGGCACTCAGAATCAAAGACAGAGTGGACACACCTATTCATACACACATTGGACACAATCCCAAAGAATTGGTATTTATAATCAGAGATGTGCAGGGAGATAACAAATGGGAAGGATTGGTCTAGAGATTTGAAATCATGTTCACATTTGAACATGAATCCCCCTCCATACATGCAACACTACAGGCCATCCGAACAAAGATCTTCTCGAAGGTAGAATCGATGGAAGAAGTACAATTAGGCAGTGCGCACAAAGCCAAGATGATGCTCCAGAAGCTATTGGAATGCTATAATGTCACAGAGGAAGAGTATGAGGAAGAATATCCCAAGAATGTATAGGTATCATAGACAGAAGGAACACATGTAGTACAAGGGCCAGAGCTTTCATTCGTCGTGTACACACATCCTATAAAGACAAAGAAAGTCAACATTGGGACAACAAAGAATCCTAAGTTTGTGCAGATAGGAGACATTGGAATGATGAGACCATTGAAAAGGTGGAAAAATTATTACGAGAATATCATGAATTATTTCCAACCACATTCTTAGAAATGAAAGGGATAGAAGGCGACTTAGGTGAGATGAAGATTCCACTGAAACTAAGAGCTAAGACAATATGGCAGAGACCTTACAGATTGAACCTGAGGTACAAGGAGGAGGTTAAGGCTGAAATAGATAGGATGCTAGACGCAGGAACTATTGAACCAGTAGAAGAATCTAAGTGGATTATCCCAATGGTGGTGTAGGACAAGAAGACTAGAGAAATTAGGATCTGCATAGATCTAAGGAAGTTGAATGATACATACTTACATGACCCATTCCCAACACCATTCACGAATGAAGTACTGGAGAACGTAGAAGGTCAAGAAACATATTTGTTTACAAATGGAGAAGATAAAAATTGCGCAGGAGGATAAACACAAAACTACATTTGCAACAAAATGGGGTAGTTATCAGTACATGGTCATGCCATTTGGATTGAATAATGCCCCTGCGGTGTTTTCTATAGTAGTAGTGGCAACATTCAAGGAGTTCATCCATAAATTTTTGGAAGTTTAGTTAGATGATTGGACGGTGTTCAGTCTATTGCAGGATCATATAGAAGTACTTTGACTCATGTTAGATCGATGCAAACATTGTCATATTTCGCTAGAATTAAAGAAATGTATCTTTTTCGCACCATTTGGAATTCTACTAGGACATGTAGTATGAAAACAAGGACTATTGGTTGAACCAACCAAGATAACAATTATTCTAGAGTTAGAGCCTCCGACATCAGTCATATAGCTAAGGGGAACTTTAGGTAATACAAGTTATTACAAGAAGTTTATCAAAGGATATGCACAGATTACAACACCCATGGAAAAGTTATTGAAGAAGGAAGCCAAGTTCTAAGGGAATGAGGATTGCCATAAGGGGATGGACACATTGAAACAAAGACTGGCCACCACACCCATTTGAATCTTTCCAAACTGGAACAAGGAGTTCCATGTCCATGTAGATGCATCATCCATTGCATTGGGAATAATACTATCATAACCAGGGGAAGGAGACATCAATCATCCGATTGCATTTGCAAGTAGGAAGTTGTCTATATCTGAAAAAAAAATATACCACTACAAAACGAGAAGGCTTGACCATGGTCTATGCGCTCTAGAAGTTCAAACATTACTTACTTGGGTCTCACTTCAAGATGTACACAGATCATTCTGCATTAAAGTACTTAGTCAATAAGCCTGTCTTAGGAGGAAGAATATGCATATGGATGTTACTATTTCAGGAACATAATTTTGAGGTCATAGTAAAACCAAGGAAGTTGAATGCAGGACCTGATCATCTCTCATGTTTATTAACAGGAGAGGATACAGGTAATTTAGATGATAATTTCCCAGATGCGCAATTATTTGCAGTAAGGATGGTGGATGATTGTGGAGTTTATAAATACAGGTGTGGCCCCCTACAACATGACAGTTGTGTAGAAGAACCGATTGGTAGTGAAAGCAACATACTATCAGTTGATTGCAAGGAACTTGTATAAGTTAGGGGTAGATGGAATCTTGAGGCATTGTGAATGGAACATGAAAGGTTGGTTATACTAGAGGAAGCCTACAATGAGATTACTAGAGGACATTATGCTGGAAAAGCAACGCCACAAAGATGCAAAGGAGTATTTCTAGTCCCGCGATGTCTGTCAAAGGCTAGGTAAACTATCTAGGCACGATGAAATGCCATTAAATCCACAAGTTACGTTGTGAGCGTTTGATAAGTGGGACATTGAATTTGTAGGTACGATCAACCCACAAGAAAGGAGATTAGGAGAAAGATACATCATTGTTGTGAAAAAGTATTTAACCAAGTGGGTGGAAACAACACTAGTTACTGATTGCATTGTGGAGACTGCTGCACAGTTTCTATTCGAGAATGTAGTCACCAGATTCAAATGTCTGTGCATATTACTTAGAGATCAAGGTACACACTTCTTGAACAAAACAATTGTCACACTCATTGAGGAATTTCAGATTCATCATCAAAAGAATACACCATATTGTTGATTTTTCAATATGATAGGTTAATCTTGTAGTTCATTTCAATTTTCATTTGTCTTAACCATAAACAAGAATGTTGCAACAACCAAGATCACAAGAAGAAACACCATGCACAAGAACACAAGAAGTGTCCTGGGAAACCCTTCTCAACAAGGGAAGAAAACCCAGCCAAATCCTTTGCTATATTCTTCAA
>SNQJ01S0065169.1:74015-84947 GCA_010110895.2 Picea sitchensis | reverse complement strand
ATATCTTGCATGCAATGGTGCACTATCAATCTATTTATATGTTTCCAAGCTACAAATTTTCAATCTTGAGGTCTCTACTACATGTTGCACTTGTTAGCCTTTGAATGGTGCGGCTTGTTGCAAGGTTGTTATCTTTTGAAATTGTGGCTTCTTGCGACATGTCACAGGGTAATCATCTTTCTCTTACGATATGTCACATCAATCACTGCTTTACAAGTTCCTTATTCTTGCAATAAAGCACATCTCAACATTATGTCCCAATGTTTTGTCACAAGGTTTGGACCTTTTAGTATTAACTTTTTTGTGATGCCTGCAATATGTCACACTTGTTCAACTTTATACTTTCATGAAGAGCCCTTTTCATTGTCGCGTCCTACTTGATCTTTGGAGTTGTGTCAGTATGTGGAAACCTCAAATGTTGTGCATCGTTGCAGCGTGGAAAATTACAAGGGACCAATGATCTATCAATGTGTTGCAATGATATGAAAGATCCGGACTATTCCTTGCCGCAAGTTTATAAAGTTAAACTTAAAGCAATGTGCATCGTATTGCAAAGATGCAAAGTTGCCCTGAACYATGTGATCTCACATGGACTAGCAAGTTCGAAGTTTGAACGATATGCTCAATGTCGCAAGGAGACCAAATTCGAGGAGATGCAAAGATGTTGCAAARTTTCACAAAAATTCAAAAWCTAATAAAAGATAGTTAATATGAAGGGCAAACTAAGACTAAGCAATACTTAACAAGCTTCAAAAGTCATGAGGTCAAGGCTAATAAGACTTGAACAATCCAAGYTAAAGATTAAATGGCACAAGAGAAGCTCGAAAGTAGATGTAGTGGTTTCAAGATGCATCGAGGCTTCAACAAGGAATGGACACAGATTTGAACTCGGATTCATTCTATCATAATCAAAACTTTAACGAATTCAGCATCTCAAAGCTCATAAAATTTTAGAAAGGTTCCGCAATTTCTTCTCATCATTCTATAACAACATGCAGAACTTGGGGAGTTGTTGTTGGCTCAACAAGTCCATATTTAGAAAGAAAAATATGCACAAAACCCCTCATATTTCCCTAATAGATCATCTATATGAAATAGAGAAAAAAAAGACTTAAATATAATTCAAGATCACAATGTTTAGGATATAAGAAATGGAGGAACAAATCTATTATGGAAATATTCATGGAAACAATTCCCTTTACTTCTAGAATTAAATGACATCCAACATACTCGTCACTTCATAGAGGATATGGATGTCTAATTTATGAATCAAATTTGGATATATAATGACAAGTCAAAAGCGGACTCTAATGTGTAATGGAAATGRAAATCTCTTCAAACTTAGTAAAGAATGAATGTTAAGAAAGGTACATGCATGTCTTTAGAAAGAATTTCAAAAGAAACAACTCATGTTAAGAAAGGTATATGCATGTCTTTAGAAAGAATTTCAAAAGAAACAACTCTAGTTTAGGAAGGAAATGTCATTATTCCATGGGAAATTTCATTCTTCAATAGGGATCACAATGGATTGTCATGCATCATTATCTCTAAGGGTTTTACTTAATAATAATTAGTAATATTTATATGTCTTCCAAGAAAATAGTATCATCTGACCCTCACACACTTAAGAGAAGAATGAGGGCACTAGTATCAAGGCTACACTCACAAAGCACTCCCCCTTCTTCCTTGGAATTTATTTCTTGATGAATGGTAGATCAACCACCAATCATAGAGATTATTGGTAACTCCAAAAGACTTGATGAGAATTAATTCTAAGGCCTTTGTGGACTTTGCAGAAAAACATTTATCAATCGGGAAAAATTTTGAGATTGATAATACCCATATTATATATTTATACTATTTTATACTATTGCATAGAGAAAAACAAGGTGCATTCTACAGCTGAATAGATTGTTAAGTCCATCCCCTTGTAACATCCATCCATAACAATGTCATAATACACTTAGGTCCATCCACAAAATATGTTTTACAAAACTAAAAATATAATAATAATAAATTTAATATACATTATGAAATAAAAATAGCACCATAAAATTGAAATCATATCAACTATTGGAAATAGAGGAATTTGAGACTTCTATTAAACACCATTTTTCACTGTTTTTTTATCAACCCATAATATCAATGCTGAGCTACATGATACCAACTTAAATCCATAAACATCAAACAATGCATCATAGCTTAAACCCTAGTTGCTAATTCAGTTGCTAAAACAAATCACTTCAATTCTATTGCTCCTATATCACTCGTCACTAGTAAAGGCAGGGCTTTTCAAGGACGCTTGTTTCCTGTGTAAAAGCAAACTCCCCTGACCACAAGGTTCAAAAAAATATATCATGAAGAGTTGTTTAGATCAACCACCCCTTATCCATTGTCCTTGAACTTATAACCTTGGTTTCCATTTGTTAAGAATGAAATCACCAATCTTAATGAGGAAAGCAATCCCCTTTTGACAAATGAAAACAAGAACTAATGGAAAGAACTGATTTATTTTGCCTCAATGTATAGAATTTGATCAGTTAGGCACACTCGCGACAGTTAGTCTTTTGAATATGGTTATCTGTAGTATGTTATTGACACCGTGATTCATGTGAGAGGTTACAACCAAATTGAGAGCCTGCCTGCATATGGGCGTTTTAATTTTTAAATCTTGGATCCGTTCAAGTAATAGCATAAAGATTTATGCTAGTTGTTTGCTGAGGCGTCCCACAGGAGGAAACACTCGTAGAAATCGGGAAGGGTCCGTTCTTCCATAGGGAACAATAATCTCATGTTTGTACATAAACATGGAAAGCAAAATCAAACCATACTGGAAATAATCGTACCAGTTTTCAGATAAAATGAACAAGGTTATACAGCTCTCAGAGAAAATTATAAAGACAATTTCAGACTGATAAATAAAGTTCAACTTTAGGGAGATTTTAGGTGGTGTTCTCACTATGTTATCATAGATCCATCTTATTTTTAGATTTTATAAGTATTAAGTAGAATCAAATTTTATTATTTTAATAATAAAAATTTTATTATTATTATTTTAGTTTGTTTTTTAATTCACTTTTATGTAATTAATTTTTTTTCCATTTAGTTTATTATAGTTATAGATGTAACACATCTACTTGGACTCAAAGTGCACCTGGTTATTTACGTACAACAAAAAGCAAGGGTAACAAGAAAAATTACATTAAAATAGATCATGGTTGTAAATATCCAAAATCTTACCTGTTTTTCATAATCTCCATTTAATTTATTATAATTATAGATGTGACACATCTACTTGAACTCTAAGTGCACCTGGTTACTTAAGTACAACAAAAAGCAAGGATAACAAAAAAAAATTACATTAAAATAGATCATGGTTGTAAATATCCAAAATCTTATCTGTTTTCCATAATCTCCATTTAATTTATTATAATTATAGATGTGACACATCTACTTGGACTCTAAATGCACCTGGTTACTTAGGTGAAACAAAAAGCAAGGGTAACAAAAAAAATTACATTACAGTATACCAGGGTTGTAAATATCCAAAATCTTATCTGTTTTCCATAATCTCCTTTCATTACTTCTTTATGTTGTTTGCAAATCCAGTCTATATGTAAAGGTTTTTCTTTCCTAGTTGAATAGAACACAATTAAAAACGCAATAGAACACAATTAAAAACGCATTTTGAAATGTTCAATGAAGCTTCAGAATTTAGCTCTTCCATTTATGTAGAAATCTAACTAATCTGGATTAATTGTTCTAGCGAACTGCTTGCAAAGACTAGTAATCATTTGCCTGCGTTTTATGCATGCACCTCAGCCTTATTTTGGTATTGTTCATTGGAATTCAGTAGTAATTTATTATGCAACCAAGCAACTAATTTTTGGTATAGTACTTTCAACATGAAAAACCACAATTCTTTAGCAAAAGTCACTATAGCATTCTATTAACATGAAATCAATTGAATTACATAATGTAAGCAATCCATATAATCTTTCTGGAGTGTAATCCATTGTTCCAATAGAAAATGAAAATTTCAAGGTAATGCAATTGAATTACATAATGTAAGCAATCCCTATAATCTTTCTGGAGTGTAATCCATTGTTCCAGTTGAAAATGAAAATTTCAAGGTAATGTTACTCAATATGGATTCGAAGAAACGCATGCTCTGTGCAGATCATCACCACTACTACTATGGCAGTATCTTTTAGACATGCCCTACAAAACAGTTCTGAGCAATATATGGCACGCAAAAATAAAGCCAAGAGAGAGGGGTTGGGACTCAGGAGATAGATATATCTATTATCTAATCACTTCCAACATGCAGATGAGAGAACCCAAAGAAAATCCCCAAAAGTATTAAGAGGCCCTCAATCCACCAGACTAGTTTACTGGTCCTACTTTGGGGTTTTGCCAAGTTGTCCATGGTGATGTGTCCTCCTGGGCATATATTGGCATAATTGTACCACCATTAAACCAGTCCTTTTTCCTGTCTTTCCATAAACATTGCTGATGTAATAGAGAAATTAATATCGAAATTAATATGATACTAATCACTTCTGAAGGTGGCAAAATTCTTAACCCGTTAATTGATTCCAAGTATAAACCGAAACAGCAGATTTATTGGATTAGCTATACGATTCCTTTCCAAAACAAAGCGACTTCTGAACATAACCTGTACAAATATGCAAATTATTAGATACAACACTGTTTGTGTAGAACATATGCAAATTATTAGATACAACATTGTTTGTTTTAGTGCTTGAGCTAGAATCTATCAATATGCACAATCTGGGTAACAGTTCTATACCAGATTTTTAGACTAACCTGGATGAATGAGGTCATTATGTCTTTCATTGACTATCACCCAAGTTCTTACCAGGCATGCTGGATGCCCAGTCCATATTTTTGTTTAGCCATGACAGATGCCAGATGCTTTCTTGTGAACTTATCTGTGAATCCTACAAAATAACCAAATGCAGGGAAAAATTCAGAAAAAAAAATAGACTAAATATTATGTATAGGTGCAGCAAGTATTAACTATATCAACTTACAGTAATGAGCACATCAGGTGGGGTATCAAGGTCAATGTTTTCTAGCTCGGAAGGTGCAAATGGATGCAGTTCTTTTTCAAGTTCATTCCTTTTAATGCGACCACATTCAGTCAGGCCGGGGGGCATGCAGTTCCCTCCTTCAATATTCGCCTCACAGGATCTGTTTTCAAGTATTTCATTGCAAGAAAGAGAGTGATTTATCGGCTCCTGAGAGTCTTCCAACAACTGAGATTCACCTGCTGACCATGCTGATCCTGCAGTTTCATTTGGAAGATCATTTTGTCTGTCGGATTCAGCTTCATTGCCCTCAGAATGCTGGTGAATTGTTGCATCCAGATCTGCAGCCTATTTCCAAATAGTTGAAGAGATCACAAAACAATAGTAATTAAATCAGCAAATCCATATATTTAAATAGAGAAATCAGCATATCCAGTAATTTATCACAGAGCAGTTCAAATACAGATTGATTTGAATGGTAACATGAAATTTGCCAAAAATAAACTAATCAATTTCCATCCAACATTTTGAATGTGGTTTGTGAAAAGGACCTAAAAGTATATTCATAATGGAATTCCCAAACACTTTTGAAACTCAAACATAAAAGCTATCAAATGTTGAAGCAGCAAATTCAAATGCTGACCTGGAACCCAACCATAACTTATTAGCAATTAAAGCAAGACTATTCAGTTAGTGTTTTCGGCTTCCTTCTACCTGTGGTGATAATGGGCAATGCAGGTGCTCTTCTTTGACTCCATCAAGATAAGCATGTTGGTTCCATGAACGTAGTGGGGGAGTTCTTGTTTTAGGCGTTACTGGATCCCCTTTGCCGATTGAAGGTCCAACATCCTCTTGAGGAATGTCTGGGTCATTTTTGTGGCATGATTTTTCTTGTTGGTAGAAAATTTTGGATACTACAAACTCGCCCTCCTTTTCATCCTCGTCAATGCCAAGATGGTACTGATGCATTACCCATTTTGTCTTCTCTGGCTTTGACCCTTTTACAGAAGTCATATAAAGAACCATTATCTTTTTGCATCCTTTCTGTTTGCCATTTTCATTTACAGCCCTTGTTACTCCTGTCTTGTGCCAACGCACATTTCCCCTACTTTGGACCTTTCGACGCTTTCGAGGGCCTGTTGTATACGCCTTAGCTGTTTTGTGGAAAATGTGAACACTGCTACCATCTTGTTTGACTCCTGGAAAATTAAATTGTTCGGATATACAATTGTACAAGGAATAACAATAAAAAAAATATTATTTTTTTAACCATGGGAATCGGTAACTTGTAAGATTGATCTAGGCTAGTCCCCAGATCAATCCTACTGGCTACCACTATAACCCAAGGGTACATACATATAAGAAAGACACAGTACATATAATCCAGATTCCCTATATAAAAAGAAAAAGCAATATTAATATAAAGGTGGCCAACAATAACCTGGTAAATTCCGGGGATGTGTATAGCAAATCCCATTTTCTTCTTCCAGTGTCAAAATGAATTCGTCAATGAATGGGTGAGGCTGTGCATTTCCAGTTCCAAGTTTCGCTGATAAATGACCTAAAAGCTCTTCATCCGTAGGCTCAAATTTCACGCCAGCTGGCAATCCCGGCCACTCTTGTGTTACCTACAAACATTAGGCTATAACTTATATCATATGCAAAGTTTTAAGTATAGGTTTTCAATACTAAGCATTCCAACTGTTTATCTACAAATGTTTTCTATTGGTGAAAAAAAATGTGAGCTATTAAATATCAACATCAACAAGAAAAATACAACCACCACAGTTATAGTTGGTGTAAAGCAAACTGACAAAAACATAAACAACCAAGTGCATAGTCTCCCATTTGGGGTCTGTCCCCTTAAGCTTTTGACAAAAAATTGCATCAGGAAAACTTACTTTTATCTGACTGTACTTTGGAATGGAGAAGGCTTCTACGTTCCCGTTATTGAAATGGAGGAGGATACTGAACTTGCAAGGGGAAATGATAAACTTCATCCTAGGATTTCCAGAGATGAAAAACCATTTGAATTATGCCTCCTTCAAATGGAGGAATTTTTCCTTAATTTGGGAACTGCCTTTTGATCATCTGAACTTAGATTTCTAGACTTTACCCTAGGGTATTTGCTATTTACCGATCTGTTATAGTTTTCTTTTTCTTCCTTACTCTAGTTCCCTAACTAGTTCAATTTTTTTCTTTTTCCTTTTGATTTTCTGAAAACCTTTTTTGTCCACATTTGTTTTTGGGGGATCAATGAGGATTTGTTTTTCAACCAAGGGATCTTTTTGTTGCAAGCTGCCATAAGATGGCCTAAGTCATGTAAGATCCTACATCTGAAGAGGTTGGTTTCATAATCCAACCATTGATTCCACYGAGTATATCCAACTACAGGATGATTCTATCTGGCAGTGATTTGCTTAAATCCAKTTCAACGTGTAATCTTGCACAAGTAAATTTACCTCATTCCCCATTTTCACAATCTGAGCCTAATAATATGCCTATAGAATTACCTACTTCGTCTATTACATCATCACCCCAAAAMTGGTGGTGATGATGGACATGGTATTTGTGTTAAATTCAGGGTACCAAAGTTTCAAGAAGAGTCCATCTCTTCCCCAAAACACAAGGCTTTCTTTCTAAAACATATTTCTTGTCTTCGGGCCTTCTTGGTCCAAGAGAGGTCTTCTTGGTCCAATTAACATTTACCATCTCCAGTGCATTCAGGTTTGGCAAAAATATGTTGAATCTACAGATTAGAGAATTTTCTTTGTCAATCTGGAGGTTTTTTTGAGTCAGCTTCAAGGAGATTAGGAGCACCAGAACCAATCATGAGTTTTCAATGATGAAGTTGCCACTTGAACCAGAGTTCTTACCCACAACAGGTAAGGGCATGTAACCCTCTAGATTATATATGTCCTTGATGGAAAATTCGTTGGCACTAGCAGAAGACACCATGCCCTTCTGACACGCTAGGGAAGTTTGTGTAGGCATTGTTACCCCGTGACTTAAGAGTGACTGGAGGATTGATGCACTTGTGATTCTGATCACAACCAGCAGTTCCACAGATGAGATCTATGGATTATCCATGAATGTTTGCCAGAGATATTTCTAGCATTTGCTTAGCAAATCCCCATGATGTAAAGTGTTTGATGGAGATTGTACCAGGCAGTGTTGTACCTTATGTTCTTCCTCTCACACATGATGATGTTGCTTCTTGGATGTGGGTCATGACCCATGGTGATCAATGGTGTATTCTATAATGGCTCATAACACTCTAAATCGTTGTCACTGACTAGGTTGTTCCATGGTGTGTTCATAATTTACCTCTAGATAAGTGTGTCACCTTATGAGTTGAGTTGTATCAGTAGTGACCTAGGTAGGTGTTTCATATCATTCCCTTCATTTTTCCCTAGCCATTTTTAACACCCCTTCATTTCATCACGATTTTCATGCATTTTCATCATTCCCCCCTCTTTCAAGATTGACTTATCATATGTCATGTGGCAAGATCTAAAATACAAAGAAAAGTACCATGTATGAAAATGCCTAAATCAAATCAAAGAGCTAAAAATGCTTGAGGAAGAAGCTGCTAAAGTCACAGTATTATATGCTTGAGCCATGCYACCTTGCAAAAAAACAGTATTCCCTAAGTCTCATTCTCAAATTATTAAAAAAAAAAAGGGACTAAGCAAATWAAAAAAAGGAATACAATAAAAAAGAGGCTCAAGGAATGGTAGCTCAATGCTAAGCGCTCCCTCTAAAGGTACACATGTGAAAACAAATAATGATAACCCCTAGCTCTTGAAAGCTAAAGGAAAGACCTCTTATTCAGTCATCCTATATGATTATGAGGGTCAACTCAGGGGTTTTCACATGTAATTAAGGTTAATGATGTCCACGCCATTATCAAGTTAGGAAGGGGATAAAACCCAAAAGAGTTATTGAGCTATTAGAAGATGTCACTTGGTGGTCACCACCCATTGACACATATTTGGAGGCATTTATCGTCATTTTTGCGGAGTCGTCCACCTTTTGGGTCCACACATGCCACCATTGGATGCCTTGCATGCTAGTAATTTCATCTTTTGAGGAGTCAACCTTATTTCATGGAGGTTGTGAGGCCTCACTCCTTGACAAGAGGCTAGACATTGGAGACTTTCGACCTAGCCTTCTCCCATTTTGATGGAGACGTCCTCCTCCAATGGAGACTTTCATACATGTGGCATAACCACCTCACTTTTTATGTATTGTTGACCTTATCCTCCTTAGGTAGTTAGAGGATAAAGCTTCTTTATGGATTCCGAGGCTATTTCTAGGATTCTATTATTATTCTATTGAGGTTGTTGGTTTTCTTCTCTATATAAGAGAATCTCCTCTCATTGTAAACTTTGTTAGAAGCTTGTGGAGAATACACTTTGGAACTCTCGTCTAGTTGCTATTGTAAAATTTCAAACCCCTACCCAGTTTCAGTCTCACCAATTTTTCAGCCAATGTTTAATGCCCAAACCTAGATTTATGACAGCCAATTAAACTCAGCATAAAATAAATTTTCTGAACTGAAACATGAGGATTCTGAACATCATTTTAACACGGAAATAAAATATATCAGCAACACATAAAAACTCAGAAAATGACACAGTGATTTTTGGTCTAACAATGACCCTGGAAAAACCCACAAGGGGAAAACCAGTGAGAGAGGGATTTTATTATTTGTGAGCTTCAGAGAAATTCTTTTAACAGCATATTCATCTTCAGAAAAATACACAAACTTATCTCAACCTTATTCCTTCAGCAAAGACTCCTTTTGAACAGTCTAGAATGAACTCCTCGATTTCTGTTCCAGAAATCCATACACTGTACGACTGTCCCAGCAATAAATGTTGTACGGACTGTCTGGATTTTTGTGCCAAAACATCTGCTAAGACTGTATGGAAAAACCAACAGGAAAATACCTTGAAACTCATGCCAACCTCCTTGAAAAATGTGCCCAAAAATTCTGGTCTATACAGCCCTCAATTTATGTGCAGATCCGTACGGACTGTATGGATTTTCTCTCACAAAAAAACGTGCCCAGCCGGCTCCTCAAAATCTATGCAAGTAAATGTTGTGTTGCTGCCTTGGGATGCGTGCCAACACTCACTTTGTTGTTGTTGTCCTCGATTTCTGTACACATTTATGGTTGTATGGCTTCCACAAATTTGTACTGTACGGATTGCATTAACTGTTGTCTACTACCTTGAAAATTGTCCTAGCTAGCTGCCTTGGGATGCATGTTCTAGCTCTGCAAATGTTGCCTCTTTCTCAAGCTCGACCTCTCTCTTGCTCTCTTAAAAATGTCTCAACAACCAACAATGGGTGCGCCCTCCTTACCTTAATCAACCTCATGAGGGAATATCAAGAGTCATTTCATCTAACGGTTGAGATTAGACGAGATCAACGGTGGGGATAAAATCACTTTATTCACCCACTTTCCCTAAGTCTCAAAAAGTCACCTTTTAATTTGCATCTCACAAATTAAATGACTAGGGTCCACATTAGGCACTTTCTCACCCCTTAGGCGCCTAGGTGATGAGAAACACTTGCCTAGGTACCTTTTAATTATTTTTAACACTCCCTCTTACCGAGGAAAGTGTTACCCACCACTCCAAGCTTGTCCCTGAAAAATACAAACTTGCCTCTACCCAATGCTTTGTTGAGTATGTTTGTAACCTGCTCATCTGTAGATATGTATTGTAGCTCCATTGCTCCTCTCTGAACATAGTCACGGATGAAGTGATAACGAATCTCGATATGCTTAGACCTGTCATGAAAAACTGGATTCTCCGAGAGTTTAATGCAACTCTGATTATCACAGTAAATCAAGGTAGGCCTCAAC
>SNQJ01S0065169.1:24200-37576 GCA_010110895.2 Picea sitchensis | reverse complement strand
GTCTTTGTACTTATGAAAACGAGTCCAGACCAGAAACCAAATCGGGTCTGCTAAAGCGGGACCAAATCAGGGAGACAAGCAGGGGATATTAATTTGCTAGTCACAACCAACCAGTACAAATTCAAACATTACCCATTTCGAGCCCATTGATGTATCTATTAAACATAGACTATAAATGAGCCGGCCTTAGGAAGTTTTGCAGATAAGTTACCTGTAACAGTAGATGTGCTTGGCGCAAATGTTAAATGTTGTATTGATTACTTGAAGATAGATTTATAGGTGCACTGATAGTGGGTGTGTCACTGGATCAGGGCAGGGGTCCATTTCATTGAGTTGCATTGCCATGTGGAATTGCTGAAAACTTTGTCTCAGGCTCATGATGGGCGGAGGGAGATTCTGACCGAGTACTGTTTAGAGAGGTTTATGAGGGAGTGATTACTAGTGACCCCAGGTCTCTGTACTTGTGAAAATGAGTCCAGACCAGAAACCAAATCGGGACCAAATCAGGGAGACAGAAGCAGGGGATATTAATTTGCTAGTCATAACTAACCAGTACAAAGTTAAACAATACCCATTTCAAGGCAAATTCAAACAATACCCATTTCATGTTCATTGATGTATATATTACACATACACTATAAATGAGCCAGCCTTGGGAAGTTTTGCAGATAAGTTATTTGTAACAGTAGCTGTGCTTGGCACAAATGTTAAATGTTGTATTGAGTACTCGAAGATAGATTTATAGGTCTGGATCAGGGCAGGGGTCCATTTCACTGAGTTGCATTGCCATGTGGAATTGCTGAGAGCTCTATCTCAGGCTCATGGTGGGCGGAGGGAAATTCGGACCGTATACTGTTTAGAGAGGTTTATGAGGGAGAGATTTCTAATTAGTGAGCCTAGGTCTGTCTTTGTACTTGTGAAAATGAGTCCAGACCAGAAACCAAATCGGGACCAAATCAGGGAGACAGAAGCAGGGGATATTAATTTGCTAGTCATAACTAACCAGTACAAATCCCATTTCAAGACAAATTCAAACAGTACCCATTTCAAGTCGATTGATGTCTCTATTAAGCACACACTATAAATGAGCCAGCCTTAGGAAGTTTTGCGGATATATTACTTGTAACAGTAGATGTGCTTTGCACAAATGTTAAATGTTGTATTGATTACTTGAAGATAAATTTATGGGTGCACTGATATTGGGTGTCACTGGATCAGGGTAGGGGTCCATTTCGTTGAGTTGCATTGCCATGTGGAATTGCTGAAAACTTTGTCTCAGGCTCATGGTGGGCAGAGGGGAATTCTGTCACTGAATACTGTTTAGATAGGTTTATGAGGGACTGATTATAATTAGTGAGCCCTGTGAAAATGAGTCCAAACCAGAAGCTAAATCGGGTCTGCCAAAGCGGGCCCAAATCAGGGAGACAGAAGCAGGTGATACTAATTTGCTAGTCACAACTAACCAGTACAAATTCAAACAATACCCATTTGAAGACAAATGCCAACAATACCCATTTCAAGTCCATTGATGTATCCATTAAACATACACTATAAATGAGCCAGCCTTAGTAAGTTTTGTAGATAAGTTACTTGTAACAGTAGATGTGCTTGGCACAAATGTTAAATTTTATATTGATTAGTTGAAGATAGATTTATAGGTGCCTTGATATTGGGTGTGTCACTGGATCAGGGCAGGGGTCCATTTCATTGAGTTGCATTGCAAAGATTTATAGGTGCACTGATATTGGGTGTGTCACTGGATCAGGGCAGGGGTCCATTTCATTGAGTTGCTTGCAATGTGGAATTGCTGAAAACTTTGTCTTAGGTACATGGTGGGGAGAGGGAAATTCTGTCACCGAATATTGTTTAGAGAGGTTTATGAGGAAGTGATTACTAATTAGTGAGCTCAGGTCTTTGTACTTGTGAAAATGAGTCCAGAACAGAAACTGATTCGGGTCCATCAAAGCGGGATCAAATCAGGGAGACAGAGACCGGGGATATTAATTTGCTAGTCATAAACTAACCAGTATAAATTCAAACAATACCCATTTCAAGACATTCAAACAATACCCATTTCAAGTCCATTGACGTATCTATTAAGCATACGCTATAAATTAGCCATCATTAGGAAGTTTTGCAGATAAGTTATGTGTAACAATAGATGTGCTTTGCACAAATGTTAAATTTTGTATTGAATACTTGAAGATAAATTTATAGGTGCATTGATATTGGGTGTGCGACTGGATCAGGGCAGGGGCAGGGGTCCATTTCATTGAGTCGCATTGCAATGTCCAGTATCCCTTATAGAGACTCATTCTATAAAATGAAATGTAGCATGGGGTGGTAGGTTCTCCATTACAATAGAAGATGATTGACCCCTTGCACATGGTAAAAGTACCATTGTTCAACATGATTACCAAGGTTGTGGAATTGCTGAAAACTTTGTCTCAGGCTTATGGTGAGCAGAGGGAATACTGTTTAGAAAGGTTTATGAGGGAGGGATTATTAATTAGTGATCCCAGGTCTTTGTACTTGTGAAAATTAGTGCAGGCCAGAAACCAAATCAGCTCTGCCAAAGCGGGACCAAATCAGGTAGCCAGAAGCAGGGGATATTAATTTGCTAGTCATAACTAACCAGTACAAATTCAAACAATACACATTTCAAGACAAATTCAAATGATACCTATTTCAAGTCCATTGATGTATGTATTAAGCATACACTATAAATGAGACAGCCTTGGGAAGTTCTGCAGATAAGTTACTTGTAAGTTGTAACAGTATATTTGCTTTGCACAAATGTTAAATGTTGTATTGATTACTTGAAGATAAATTTATAGGTGCACTGATATTGGCTGTGTCACTAATTCAGGGCAGGGGTCTATTTCATTGAGTTGTATTGCCATGTGGAATTGCAGATGATTTTGTCTCAGGCCCATGGTGGGCGGAGGGAATTTCTGTCACCGAATACTGTTTAGAGAGGTTTACGAGGGAGTGATTACTAATTAGTGAGCCCAGGTCTTTGCACTTGTGAAAATGAGTACAGACCAGAAACCAAATTGGGTCTGCCAAAGCGGGGACCAAATCAGGGAGACATAAACATGAGATATTAATTTGCTAGTCAAAAGTAACCAGTACAAATTCTGATAATACCCATTTCAAGACAAATTCAAACAACATCCATATCAAGTCCATTGATGTATCTATTAAGCATACATTATAAATGAGTCAGCCTTAGGAAGTTTTGTAGATAAGTTACTTGTAACAGTAGATGTGCTTGGCACAAATATTAAATGTTGTATCGATTAAGCATACACCATAAATGAGCCAGCCTTAGGAAGTTTTGCAGATAAGTTACTTGTAACAGTAGATGTGCTTGGCACAAATTTTAAATGTTGTATTGATTACTTGATGATAGCCAGCCTTAGAAAGCTTTGCAAATAAGTTACTTGTAACAGTAGATGTGCTTGGCACAAATGTTAAATGCTGTATTGATTACTTGAAGATAGATTTATAGGTGTACTGATATTGGGTGTGTCACTGGATCAGGGCAGGGGTCCATAGCATCATGTTGTTGATATATGTTGAAAACAATTCTGAAATACACATTGTAGAGAAATCAAAATAAAATTTCCCCTCATTCTTAAGTCTGCAGACGATTCTAACATTTTTGATTTATAACCAATCCGAATGCCGATACCAGGATCTGGATCCTTAGAAGGAAGGAAGTATCATTAATGCGGAACGGAATCCAATGAACTGTTCTCAGCGAATCATCTTTGCTCCTTTATTTTACAAAGGAGTGTAGGCAATACATATCCACTTCTCCAAGCATGACATGTTGACTTTTCTGAGCATTACGTACCCACCTGGTAGAATTGTAATTCTACTATAATAGCAATGACAATTTAATGATGGAAAATGTGGTTAATATGTTTAAATCCAGAAGGGTAGGATATGTATATTTCAGTAAACTAAACTAAAACAGTTAAAGCAGTGAACTGAAATTAACTCACTGTATGGAAACTGAACTGAAATTAACTCACTGTATGGAAGAGGTTTCTTGTTCCATAGATTAGAGTTCCTGTACATAGATAAGAGGTCTCGTTTTTACACTGACCTTAAATTAAACTATTATTAATGTAAACTGTTTCGCCCATTAAAAGAGATATATCACTTAACATGTAAAGTGTTTAGCCCATGATACTCTGTTACATGGGAGCTTCCTTCCCCTTTAACATCCATAAATTAGCTTAGAACAAAAATGTACTCCCCAAACTTTCTAAACACACTCACTTCCCAAACCCTATAATCACACTCTCCCCTTTGGCAGCATTTTTTGGAAACGTTCTCCTGACCTTCTAACTGGAATGCATCCCAAACCCTTTGAGCATGCTCTTGAAATGCTCCCAGTACAACCATCAATGACAGGCTTTCCGGACCGGGTGCATTTTTAGGGAGCGTGCTCCCCACCTAGGAAGACAAGCTTCCGAGTGCTCCCAACCACGCGCGCAGTATTCTTTATGTTCTATTTTTTAAAGTGTTTTGTAATTGTGGACTCTATGGTTAATATCCTCAGAGGTTACACAGGCGATTTAAAGCTTATCAATACCTAATTTTCCTCCATTCTCGTTTCATTCATCATTGATTAGGGTTCTGAGAATTTCTTGCATCAAGAGGAATCATAATAGATAGTCAAATTATTTCTCTTTTATTATTTCTTTACTTGACGTAGATTTGTTTTTAACTCTTTTTGTTTGGTCTCTAATTTTTAGATAGTTGATATTATCTAGTTCAATTTTAAGATAGTTGATATTATCTAGTTCAATTATCTTCTTTTCTACTTAAAATTATTTGATTTTTAATTTTTAATATATTTTAAGTTAACTTATTTTTAACTTTACTATTTATAAAAGTTAATTATTTATTAAGGAGTTACAAGATTTGTTAAAAATGATTATAATAATAATAATAATAATAATTTATTTTTAAGGTCACGACCAAGCCACACCAAATTGGTGTATCAGACCTCCTTGTTTGTGGGATAAGGGATCCCTCTCCGCTCAACGATTTGACTGGTAAAATCTATGGAAATATACATACCCTACCCCCTTTGGATTTGAACTTGTGACTTATTAAAAGGAAACACATATTCTTAACCATTACAAAAAATTCACATATTCTAAATATATAATATGTAAAAAAATCCACATATTATAGAAGTTTTTGTAACCGAGATTTATGACTATGGTCCCAAGAGTCTCCACACACTCTAGCAGATAGTCTGGAGCTTATAAAATACCTATTTTCTTCTTCTTTTTCATTCCATTCATCATTGAAAATTGCTCGTAACATGAGGAAACATCGATAAATAGTATGATTTTTTTTTATTTGTTTTAAAATTGTTTTTATTTTTAATATTTGGATTATAATTTTGTAATTTTTAAATATTTAATATTATTTTTATTTTACGTTAAATTTATTTATTTATTTTTAAAATTTTTAAAAATAAATTATTAATTTCTAGATATATAGTAAAATAACTGATACTATAATATATATGTATTATGTTACGTTGTTTTTTCATAGTACAAAGGATTCATTATGAGTTCAGCATATCACTTGTTAGCATTGAATTATAGTGGGGAGGATAATAATCATTCTTCCCAATCATCTAGCTAAATTCAATTTCCAATTCTAATATATATATATATATATATATATATATATATTATAATACATTAAAATATGTAATATGAAAAAAGTTTTTTTAATTAAATTTTATTGTTTAAAAAAATGAAAAAATTACATCATATTTAAAAAAAATATTCATAGATTAGAATCAAGCTTTGCATGTTTGTAACATAATATATATGTGTATTATGTTGTCATGTTGTTTCTTCATGGTATAAAGGACTCATTAGGAGTTCAGCATATCACTTATCAGCATTGAATTCCAGTGAAGAGGATAACAATCATTCTTCCCAACCATTCTTCCCAACCATTTTTTTTAATTAAATTTTATTATTTAAAAAAATGAAAAATATCATATTTAAAAAACATATTCCTGAATTAAATTCAAGCTCATGTTTGTAATGTAATAAGTCAGATTACCTTTTCAAAAAGACAAATTCCAAGTTCCAAAGCAATGGTTAAACTAGTAAACAAGGTGTAATTATTTTTTGCAAATTGTGATTATGATTATCAAAATCATATAAATTTAAATATTATTCAACAAAATGTAATTATTGTTATGATTATCAGAATCACTTAGATTTGAATGGATAAGATAAAACTTAATATTTATATATTTGAAGCATAGTTACCGGAAGCTTCCCCTCGCTCCACCCTTGGAATCTCGCTTCGGCCCGCTTCCGGATTTTGAAAGCTCGCTCCGGGGTGCAAAATGGCTGCTTCCTAATGAATCTTGCTGGCTTATTATTCTATTCTTCTATTTCTTTAACAATATTTGTGAACTTTACCTTGGCTTTGATTCTATGATTTAAATCTGATAATCGAACAGTGTGGACTGTGAAATATGTACTAAATGTTGTTATAGAATTGCTCTCATGGTATGTTATAGAGTTGTTCTCTATGGATCTTACATTGGTTCTGTTTCTATGACTTCAGATTAAAGACTTAGGAAACTACCGTAGCCTAGGGGAAAACTCGAAAGTCAATTAAGCTAAGTCATTATAGATTAGAGTGGTGCTAAAAATATGTACTAAATGTTATTATAGAGTTGCTCTCTATGGATCTTACACTAGTTCTGTTTCTATGACTTCAGATTAAGGATTTAGGAAACTACCTTAGCCTAGGGGTAAACCTGAAAGTCAATTAAGATACGTTATTATAGATTAGAGTGGAAGTGCAAATTACCTTAAATTGATTAGCACAATTAACCCAAGAAACCAATCCTGTACTTCAAAGATGTTGCAAAAAAATGTGACTGGGAGAGTTACAAAATAGTTTAGTGACAGGAAGTTCCATGGGGCCCGTCATTACTTTACATGTCAGTCTATAGATGATAGATTCATAGCATTTAGCAACTAGACTCTAGAGTCTAGCATAATTTAAACTTTATTGTTTTGGACTTTTAGATCTTCATAATTCAGTGTAGACGACCTATTTTGTAATCATAACTATTTGGTCATGACTCATGTTATTGTTGACAGTTGCTAGATGACTGATTTCATTCCATAACTTGATGGTTTACTTTCTATTATATGACTTAAAAATTTATATGTTGGTTTGTAAGTTTGTAATTGCTAGATTCTAGATGATTGATGCTCGAAAGATTAATCATTAATATACTACTACCTACTACTATAAATGCCATTTTAATGTTACAATGTACAAATATGCATGTTTTCATATATTCTGCAGCTAATTTCTTTCTACATATTTTTTTTTAATATAAACCCAATATATATATTTAATAAATTACTGTTGAGGATTTTTTGACTTCGGACACTCCGCTTCCTAAAAAAAAGGCTCCCGCTTCGCTTGGCGCTCTGGCAACATTGATTTGAAGTGATTATGATTATCAAAATCATATAGATTTAAATATTATTCAACAAAATGTAATTATTGTTATGATTATCAAAATCACTTAGATTTGAATGGATAAGATAAAACTTAATATTTATATAGACGCACCTAGCTTTCTCTGGGGCCTTCTGTTTAATATCTTCATTCATTTTATGCGATTTATTTTAAGTATGCGCAAGTGGAAAAACAGCAAGGCATCTTTTGTCCAATCAAAATCTCATCATGAACAGTATCTTCTTTATCAAAATGAACTTTGATATTACTTGTTATACTTTAAGAAATTGGATTCATCTAAATAATTGATAAATCTAGGTTTAAAATAGATCTATCTAATAAAATATGGAATTAACTTTAACCTGGAATTAACTTTAACCACCACGTACTCTTTAAACTAAATAGTTCATTGTGCAGTATCATGAATGAATACCAATCATTGTTGAACAACTTTCCATATATTGTTAAACGTAAAAGTTTCGTTTGTTGTGCAGTATCATGAATGAATACCAATCACTGTTCATTGTTCTGTAGGTAGCTAAGTTGAGTCTTCATTAAAAAAATTGATACATTTGCTTGTTTGTTTTCTTGTAATTGTTAATACATAACCAAATGTAACTGCTAATGCATGACCAATGTTATTGGTGATGGTGTTTTGTTTTTATTGGTTCATATGCTATTATGGGAGGCTAACTATCGCTCTGTCACAATGCAGAACATCATGGCTTGTTAATAGTCGGGGATTTGCAATGAAAGTATTGAACACAGCAGAATCTATCCAAAAGGAAAATTGGAGAAGTGATGCCAGCATAGCTTGCCCCAGTTGCAATTATAAAATTGAGAATAGCCATGTACTACACTTCACCTGCTGATGGCAATGAGTTTTGAACAATAATGTTAATTGATGTTGTTTCGTATGATTCAGTTTATTCGCAAGCTAGTTCTATAAAGATGCCCCTTAACTAACTCAAACCACAATTCTATCCTTGTACAAATGAATTATTTATTTTCTAATGTATATATGGAACTCAAACAGAAATGACATTTAACGTAGCTAGGTAATGGGATTGAACAACTTGTTTGTCTTTTATTGATTACACAAAGGGCATTGTTTGATCTTAACTATGGCCAATTGTTGACAAAATAAACTTGAAAACTATAAAATGAAAAATCAGCTTCAAACATCCATATGCATATATTTTATATAGATTGCTAATGAATTATTCTAACCTTCTAATTAGGAGGGTATACATTTCACACTATTGTAAATACAATACTAGTTTTAAACTCTTCAATTTACTCTTGAACTGATATCTCGGCCAAATTGATTAAATAGATCACATTTTGAAATTTTTTAGGTGTGGTTGTTTTGCAACTAGTATATCGCAGAGCTAGTCTAGCTATGAGATTCTACTGTAGGATATATGTGCCTATTTGTGACTACTAGACTCTCTCGATTTTGATATCTTATCTATGAGAACTGACGAAAAATGATGCAGTTGTAAATTTATATTTCTATATCTCTCTATCTATGATTAAATACTAGAATTCAATTAGTAAGTAGATATTGAAAACCCCGTTCACTTCGACTCTAATCCTGAGCCTATTTGTTTACTTCAATTATAGATATTTCCAATATTAACATTAGTTTTTAATGTTGTAACTCTTCAAATTTTAATTGAGGATATTTTCAATTTAAGCATTATGTTGAGTACAAACTTCAATGCGATGCCTTCTGTGATGCAATTCTCCAAGCTCATCTCTTAATATGTCGATTTAGCTATGAAACATAAGTTTGTTCTTTTATTAGAGAGCAAAGTAATTGCATGAGAAACATTTATTTTCAATTATTTAACCCTCAAGTGCAAAAATATGTCTTCCCTCCAATATGAATTTCTTATTGTTTTATTTTCATCATTTTATGTTTATACCAGAAATTGGGTGGGTTTTGTCTGCTCAATTTCTAATTGAACATGTTCTCATGTATAGTAGCCTTTCTACTATAAATGTTTCTCAAGATCATATCTTTCGATTTTGAATTTCCCAAATTGTTAAAATCGTTGTTTGTTAACATTTGAGTGTTTTTTTTTAAATAGTAAAGATAATTGTATTATTATCTTGAAAATAATGGTTTAGTTAATTAGAAATATTAGTATCCCCCTCCTACTTTGCTTTGTATATTTGATTTTTCCATAGTTTCTCCTTGCCCCCCTTCCTCATGGGCCTTGCTCTAGGCTTTGTTCCGTTGAAGGGGACGAGATTTATTTTGCTTCTTAAAGGCCAAGTTGATCAATCCTAGAGGGGAGCAACTCTTTCTAGTACCTCAAAGATTTCAACCCCCGATGTTGTTAAGAGGGTGGTTGTTGTTTTTCCTTTGAAGGATATGTGTTGCTAGGTGCAAATGTTGCATTACTGCAATTGGTTTCGGGTTCCATGGGAGCTACTCATTCGACAGGCTTCAAGAATGTCCTTCAAGGAGTCTTTGGCATCGACTTGTCACGCCCAAGTTTCAAGGTCTCTTTCTAGATGCTTCATCATGGAGATGACTACTTTGATTCTTGCCATCTCCCTTAGCTAGGAGGTTTTGGGCCAAGAGGAATTTTACTTAGACCACTATTGGATATGTCGTTTTAAGATAAGTGTAAAATTTGGCTAAAAGTTGTTCATCGAAGTAGACCTCTCGACTTTTAGAAGTAGAGCAATGAAGGTGGACACTTGAACTTGTTTGGATGTTCTTGACTTTCCACTGCTTTTCACACAACTATTTGCATCGTCTTAGAAGTAGAAGTTGGAGGTGTACTTTGTCATAGGCCTTAGACATGTCTAACTTGATAAGCATTCCTGCATTCCTCTTTGGTTTTAATTTTTTAAGTGTATATGGTTCACCACTAGGCCCACATAATTTTACTTACCAAACAGTTTTATATGTCGTTTTAAAATAAGTGCAAAAGTTGGCTATTTTGTAAAAGTTGTCAACCAAAGTAGGCCCCTCAACTTTTAGGGTTAGATCAATGAGGGTGGTCATTGTAACTTGTTTGGATGTTCTTGACTCTTCCTCTGTTTTTCCCGCATTCCTCTTTGGTTTTAATTTTTTAAGTGTATATGGTTTACCACTAAGCCCACATAATTTTACTTGCCAGACAGTTTTATATGTCGTTTTAAAATAAGTGCAAAACTTGTCAACCAAAGTAGGCCCCTAAACTTTTAGGGTTAGATCAATGAGGGTGGTCATTATAACTTGTTTGGATGTTCTTGACTCTTCCGCAACTTTTCACACATTTGTTTGCATTATGTCTTAGAAGAAGTAGAAGTTCAACGCCTACTTTGTCATAGTTTTAGACATCTCTAACTTGATACACATTCCTTTTTGCTTTTAATTTTTTAGAGTGTACATAGCTTCTTGAGTTGTAATAATCTCGTCTAGAATTTGCATTCTTGCCACCAAACCCACTTATTATTGAGAAACAATTGTGATTAGTGTTTCTTTTAGTTTGTTTGCCATGACTTCAGAAATTATTTTGTAAGTGGTGTTACATAGGGGAAGTAGGCTCCTCAACTTTCATAGTTAGAGCAATGATGGTGGAGCTAAGTAATTACAACTTGTTTGGACATTCTTGACTCTTCCACTACTTTCCACATATCAATCTTAACAATGCTTCATAAGAAGTTGAAAAAATAAACCAAAAATCTATTTGGGTTGGGAGATATGTTCTCTAGATCAAGGATTGCCTTTTGAATTTCTCTAAGGAAAAGTTTTCTTCGTGGCCTCAAATTTGGATTTGAGGTAAACATTTTCACAAGGGGCAACAAATTATTAGGGATAATTGTCACAATGTTCAAAGGTACTTGGCTAGCATACATGAGAGATATCTTATGGAGGACATCATGGATGCATATACCCAAGAAGTATATGTTTGGTATGATTTTGAGGCTGATTGTGATGATTGTTATATGGATAATTGTCATTTTTGGGATGACAACCACTTTCATATTTTATTTGATGACTCTATTCCACCTTTTGTAGAGAACATCAATGTGACAAATCAGGAGCTAGTTATGATTACCAATGTCCAGCCTGCATATTCTACAATGGTGTATTGTTCCTTCCAGATTCATATTCGACCCTTTCCCCACTATGTGGATGGATATTCTTATTTGGATCCAAATGATAGGTGTCAGTATTTGGAGCATCATTTTCAGCTAGTTATTGGGTGTCGATATCTTTCATGTGGAGTTCACATGAACACTTGGACATGGGACCCTAGTTTACAATGGCGGTTGGACTACGTCAGCATGGTGGATTTCATTTCTCAATGGGACTTTGGTTCTCTAGTCTACTTCAACACTATGGTCCACATTTATCCATGGGACCCTAGTATATGGTTGTACACCAAGCATCGAGGACGATGCTTTCATAAAGGGGATGGAATGTTAGGTCGTTGGAGAGGTAGTGGGGGGCCCAGAGGGCCCATAGTGGAGGCCATTCAATGTAAGGTGGACTAGGTCCACTATAGTATTAAAATAAGGCCCATTATGGTAGTTAGTTAGATATAATAAATGTAAGAGGACTTTTGCTTCTAGAAGGTTCTTCCTCTAGAATGTTCTTAGGTGGTTGGTTGCACTATATAAAAGGGGTTCATGCAATGTAATGAGACAAGAAGAGAAGTATTGTATTTGGAGCGATAACTCAATAGAAGGATGCCCCCTCGAAGAGGCAAGTGAACAGGAGAGGATCCTTTCCATAATAGGATCCATTGTATGGTGTTGCCTTACCTCGAGGGTTTTGATATAATAAAGTGGCGGTTTTCTATATTGTTCTATATATCTTGTGTGGTGATTGTATTCAGATATCTTTGGTACTATTGTGGTATTTTGTATTCAGGGCTTTGGGTTCTTAACAGTTTCGCAAGCCTTCTATCTTTATATCTTCATTCTTAGTTTCATCTGGCCAATTTACTTAGTTTTCTGAGAACTCGTGCGAGTTGTTCAAAAAACAAACAATTTGGGCATCATTGTGAAATACTTGCCAATGCTCAAAATTGTTTTGTCTAAAAATGATTTCCATTTTACACTCTCTTGAGTCCAGCTCCTCACAAGGTTGTAAGGTAGTTGTTGCTACTGCCTGTGCATCAACAATGGCATTTTTTTTCTCTAAGAACTGCTTTGATTGCGAAAACATCAAATAGTTCCATGGTATCCCATACAACATTTCTGTATTTTTTTAACCTTTCATTCTTAGAAACATTTGCTTGTTTTACTTGTAATAAAATGAGATCAGAGTCCTCGATTACTTCAGGCATTTTATTCCCATATCTGGGGCCAATTCCAATCCTAGACTTAAGGCTTCGTATTCAACAATGTTATTAGTGCAATCAAACTCAAGTCTATATGAAAAAGTCTCGATGGTGCCTTTACGAGAGGTAAAGGCAATTCTAGCTCCAACTCTTGTTTTAGACTTGACACCATCAAAATGCATAGACCAAACTTCGTTAGACTCATTATCTTGGCTCTTCTTTTTTTGGTGCTAATGAGTTTGCAAAAATACATAAGTTTGATATGCAACTTGTTGGGTATGTGTTATATTCTTTGCACGACTAGATCACCATCAAAATGCATAGACCAAACTTCGTTAGACTCATTATCTTGGCTCTTCTTTTTTTGGTGCTAATGAGTTTGCAAAAATACATAAGTTTGATATGCAACTTGTTGGGTATGTGTTATATTCTTTGCACGACTAGATCTAGTGTCTGCGTTGTGCTGGGCGCATGGGGGTTCAGGGGCAGCGCCCCTAAATTTCTTTATTTCACATTTTTTGTGTCCGTTTTTAGTGGTTT
>SNQJ01S0065168.1:99070-115687 GCA_010110895.2 Picea sitchensis | reverse complement strand
ATATTTTATTTATAATTATTATTAAACAAAGCAAAAGTTAAAAATTACAAATTTATATTGTATTTATATAAGGAATAAAAAAAATATTTCAACATAAATAAATACTTAGTAATGTACAGTATATGCATTGTATTTGGACAACTTTTAAATATCTTAAAATTCATTTTCACAACCCAAAGTCAAAGATGATTGCAACGGCAGCAACAAAAGATTTTATGTGGATAACGAAAAAAAATTCAATCATAATCAAGTAATTTTGCTATCTCGAAACGTTTCAAGGAATTTTTCTTGATTAACCCGAAACACTCAAATCTCAAGTAAAAGTTTGCCTTCTTATCTCACAAAATTCCGCGGTCTACATCTCCCTTTGCAGTCGGTAAACATTTTCTCGAGTTCAACGTCTACAAAATTTTCTTACACAACTTTTCTGGCGGTTACGTTGATCACAACCTCCATTACGCCCCTTTAATAGTTTGAATTTTGGGATAGGAAGGAGGATTCTCTCTATTTTGAAAAGAGAATACACAAAATACAGCAACACTTTAGCGAATCAATTGTGTTTTTCAAATCGATAATAACCAGTACGTTTATCAGAAATTTAAAAAAACATTTTATCTATTTAAAAATGGCATATAATCATATATAGTTAATAAGAAAAATATTTATTATATTAGACACACATGTTTTATGGCAGATATTTTATCCATCAAATTTCAATACTGCCCAAACTATTAAGAAAACTTTATTGAATGAAGAACATCAAAATCCAAAAACGTGGATAAAAGAATAATAACAAAGGAGAGGAGAAAATAGATATTTGACATAAAACAATAAAATAACAAAGAAATTTGAAAATAAACAAATACCAACTTTGTGCAACCCTATAACGTGCATCTAGGTGAGAAGAGTACAAAGAAGAGCGTTCATAAGGTTTTAAGGTTTCCTTTTGAATAACCAAGTTCTTAAGAAGTAATAAAAAGACCATGGTATATGAATAAAGAACACTTTATAACATATGAGAGGAGAAAATAGAAATTTGAAATAGATAAAAATAAAATATAAAAATAACAAACTAAATTGAGATTAAATAAATACCAACCTTGTGTAACTCTAACATGTGGTGTAGAGTAACACTCAAAAACTATAGCTCATGAAATGTGATGTTAATTTGATGTTCTTCCAACATTTAAATTTTTTTGTCAAAGTTCTCCTCAATGCTTGAGTCCAATGTTATCTTCCAAGCACCCTAGCCTTTTTACTCTCAAACAATATTTTGTACTCATACATCGACTTGACATCATCACACATAGGTATTTTTAAATGCTCTCAAAATTCAATAACCCCAGCCTTGACTCTCAAACAATATTTTCTATTGAACACTTGACATTGTCACACATAGGTATTTTTAAATGCTCTCAAACTTCAATAGAAACATAGTTCATTGTATTCTTTCACAATATGTGTGATAAGAATGATATTTTCATAACTTTATAAAACTATTTTAGCATTTAGGATTAGGGTTACAAATCATCAATAATGTTTTTTTTTTAATTGTTGCTTTATCACTTTTTCATATATGTTGTTGTTTTTTAAACATGTTCTAAATTTCTCAATAAACATCAATTGTTCATGAATAAATGGTCAAGTTTCACAGAAATGTAGCAAGGTTCTTAGGAAACTCTTATTCACTAAGAATTGGAAATGGTTACTAGAAACAATGTTTCTTATGGATTTCCTACAAGCAATGGGTGATGACCAAATATAGTACATCATTGTGAGGTTACTAATAACATAGCTTATTTTCCTTTGGAATTTGATACATCGAAGAGGAGGATAGACTAGCCCTCACAACTAATGTGGGATAACACACAAGGAGGAGAGGGAATTTTATAGTCGTAGAAGCAGTTTCGAGATGCCAAAAGATAGGTGTATCTAAAAAATACATCCCACAAAGGAGGAGGGGAAGTCTAGCAAAGAAGTAGACCCATCCTACAAGAAATCAACCATTATGTTAGTAGGAGACACCACTTCCTTTTGATTTCCCACATTGGTATAATGATCACATTATATTGGGACTTATATGTTGTCTCGAATGAGGGTATATATGGGGTAAAATGTATATACAATGAGGTTTAATGCATGTTTATGAGAGTGTTACCTAATAGGAAAATACTCACTTTCTCCCTCCATTACTGTGAGTATATGAAGAACAATCGTCATTACCTACCCAAAATAAGGAAGGGCCCACATGTGCAATTACATAGTCACAACAATTGTTTTTAGGAGGATGTTTTGTATTAAATACACGATTTTTATATTCTTTAAATCCTAACAATTTTCAATTGATAAGATGACAATTTATTATATTAAAGTAGTAATTTGTTGTCACAGATAAAACTATAAATGTTTTTTTGTCATATAAATTAATAGCAATTGTCCCAAAAGGTGCAAAATATATTGTAAGAATGGTTATTTCTAGAAGATTACTTTTAGAAGCAGTGCACCATTGAGAAACTAGCATAGAATTAATCTGGAAAATCTCGTACAAAACTTGCACACTTGCTTCCATGTAGGCCTTAAGCATTGCTCAATTAAACTATTCACCTCTACATTTCTTTCCTATGTTGGGCATGGTGTGTTGAGAAATAAAATGGGATTAGTCTAAGAAGAGTAGTAATCACATACATGAATCCAAATTACTATTTTAGGGCCCCAAACCCATTGTGACCCCATCTTCCTCCAAGGTAGAGAAATTTTCGTTTTGGAAAGGATTGTGAAAATTCTCCTTGGTTCACCTCTTTCAAATCATTTCTCTATAGAGGAAACCCTATATATAAGTTGAAAGAGAAGAAATCCACTTAGGCAGCACCTGTGTACATCCAATATAATACATTATAGAGAGAGGATAAAAAACATAGCTCCATGAAGGTTTTATGACCATCTCCATAATAGTTAAAACAGAGACCAAATATTAGGGGTAAGGACCAAATCCACTTAGTTCACCACCTATGGATCCATCCACTAAGGGGCCCCTCAATTGAAATCTCTCCTATCCATTTTCTTCATCACCAAACACCTCCTTGTAGAGCCAAATTCAACAAGCTTCATGCCATTCTTTCCTTGATGTCATTGTGAAAAATCATTAGCTTGATATCAATGATACACAGTTCCCTAGTTATGAAGGTAATTGATCCCACATAGATTGCAATGTGTGTATTCCCTAGTAACAAATTTTCCCAATCATCTATTCCACAATGACATGATTGGAATGCTTTCTTTTCTTTGATTGATTTGCATTTTTATATGGAGAATCTTTGTTAACATATTCATGTTGGGTGAACCATAAATGATGTGTGTTAACCCCTTTTGGGAAATTTGTACCTTTTTTCCATGAATATCTTACACATCAATTGGGAAAGGAAAATGAGTGGTCATTGGCATATATATATGCCATGTCACATGAAAATAAATGCAAATAATCAATCCATGTATGATGCTCGAAATAAGCAATGTGATTCCCATCCCTAGACCCACATCCATATATAGAAACCTCCTAAATCCTTTACTAATCTCAACCGACCCTCCAACATGATTAATATTCATTTTGATAATTTCTCAAGCACGAGAGCTTAACTTTGTTGACTAATATCGTATCATGTTCATTTATAAAGGGTGTTTTAAATTGTGAAAAATAAAGTCAATATATTGTAAGTATTTTGGGGGGATGTAGGGTATTGGGGGGTTTATAGGTATTGGGGGGTATTAAAAGGGATATCTAGTAAAAATAGAGGTTTATTTTATTGAAATATGTATTGGGAGGGGGAATTCAAAAAAGGATTTTTGGAGGTATTTATCAATATCTAGTGAAATTAGGGGTATTCTTTTATATCCCACCAATGTAGGTGTTGTCACATGTTCATTGAGTGAAGACCATGTTTTCTCAAGCTCATAACCTCATGAATTGAATTACTAAAACTTTATCTAATTCATTGTTCCACACCCAAACCCATATTCCCATTTAAAGTATTCCAGATACCCAATTCCAAAAATTGCTAAGAATTGAATATATTATTCTTCTAGGAACAACAGTTTCCAAAATTGCTAAGAATTGAATACACTAATTTGTTGGGAACAACATAAACCATAACCTAAACACCAAGGTACCAATTTAGACTAATTAAAACCATCATCGTCAACTATTGGTGTTTCAAATTCGAACCCTCCAATTAGTTAAATATAGGTCGAAATCATTGCCCCTCTAAAAAACATTGGAATACATGCGCTAAAATTAAACCAAAGGATTGAAATTTTCTACTGAAAACATCAACATTCTTGTCAATTGAAGGAATTATACTCCCATCAACTACAAAGGAAAGTTGGTTTCACATCCATCATTTAACTGCACTAACATTTAATAAAAGAAAAAAAACCATGTATTCATAACCACAATTATGAAATTTTATTGCACCAACATTCAAACAATTTCACACCATGAAAGAAAAAAACTACATAGCTCGATGGGCTAGCTTAAGTGGTTGAGAGTTACAAATAGCTAGCAAGAGGTATCAATGTCAAGTCCCTAGACTGGCTTCCTCTACCTTTGTGGGCCTCACTTGATGTCCCTATTGGGTCAACGTACAATAGTCTGCATGGTTCATTTTACACTGGGTAACATCCTCAAATTAATGGGAAGTTCTTTGGGTTTCCCAAGTACACTTCCACCCCAAGGAAATATTAACTTAATATACAACATTGCATGAAAAAAATCTACACATATAAGGAAATGAAATGAATTGGACTTCAAAATTCAATTGCATCATTTTCAATTCTCTCCTCATCTTATATACCCTATTCATACTCACTCTATAATAATATAATAAAAGGATGTGAGTTCAAGAAATTAAACAATTTTTAACGTTTAAAGATGTAATAAAAGTATATAAGTTAAAAAGTTGGCAATACCCTTTGATTGCTCCTAATCACTCTCATCATCATCAATATAGAAGAATATAATAACAATTCAATACATTAAAAATTATCCCAACTGTATGTTGTCAATTGGGTCTAGCCCAGGCAGTTGAGGGGAGGTGTGTTATCCTCTCCACCCATGTTTAATTCTTGCAAGTGACATGTTGAATTCTTAATGAGTATATTATTGCAAATATATTGTATCCCTGTGTTGACAAATCCTAGGGATTCTATGAAATCTTATTTACCATGTGTACCATCCTCAAAATGAGGTGAAATACTCAGTGGGTTTCCCTATAATATGTATTTCATGAAGAAAAAATAAAAATAAAATAAAATAAATAGAAAAAGTCAATTATATATAAGTTAAAAGATAAACATATAATTGAAAATTAATTGTGAAGGACATGGTTTGGTAAAATTCCACCATTTTTTCCAAACCATGCTTCAAGGTGTACTTTATTTCTTCCTGTGTTGACTCCCAACTATAATCATTTAACTATATGCAATAAGAGAAAACCATATCTAATAATACCATATATTAAGCTAGTATATTAGCATAATATATGAGATTATATTTATAAAATTATAAAACAATCTCTAATCAAGGACCTCCTGATCAAAAGAATGTGTGTTTTTTATTTTATGTGCTTTTACTTGTGTATGTACATAAGACAAGACAAAATCATTTAAGGTTATCAATGTCTAACAAATGACCACAAAAGTAGATAATGGTGCTAACAGAGTATAGAGAAAATGTACAATGTGGAAGACTGAAGGAAACTCCTAAATCAATTCTAAAATCATATCAAAGTAAATAATCCCCATGTTAAAAGCTTAAAAGACTAAAAAATTATAAAAAATGTAGAATAAAATTTTTATGTTCATTATGTAGAAGTTAACGATTAATGGTAAATGAGTTGTAAACAAATTTTGATCAATAATTCAACTAATTATATGTTATTTATTACAATTGTCGTTTTTTTAGTGTCATAGGGTCCACTCCTCGTGATACCTTTTCAAGGGAGATCTACCTTTAACCTCTTCCCAATATTTAAGGACATTTTTATCAACATGATAAATGAGTCGTAAACAAATTTTAATTGATAATTAAACTAATTATTTATTATCTTTGTGGATTTCTTTTTTGTTATATAAGGGTCCACTCCTTGTGCTACCTTCCCAAGGGAGATATTCCTCTAACCTCTTTTGAATCCTTAAGGATGGTTTTTATTAAAGATATTTTTTGTTTTCCTTTCAATCCAAAGAAGATCACTAAATAACTTACTAAAATTGTTCAAAACCAAAAAACTTGAATCCAACTATAAGATTCAATGAAAATACATAATCAAATAGATAAAATAAAGGACTACAAACATGATCAACTAAAATAAATAGTATTTCGAAAATATTTCACTTGATGTGGTTCTCCTCCACCACAAAATCTCGAATACTCTATAAAGGACCCATCTATGACTAGTTGTGTATTTGGGAACCTTTTAAGTAAATTTCATATTGATATATGATTATTAGCATTACTTATTTCATCTCATTGTTTTTGCGACTGTTTTGACCACTCCTTAATGAAAATGTTAAAAAAATATTGGTGGAGATTTTTCCCACTTCCAATTTTTAAAACCTATCCTCGTAAATCAGTTTGTATATCTTTGTGATAAGCCAATTGTCTATCTTATATCGAGATGAATATTTTCCTCCATTTATTTTCATCTCCGTGACTAATGCTCAAACATTAATATGTATTTCATAGAAAGAATAAGTAGCATGAAAACTATAGTATATTGAATTCAATTAATATTATAATGTACACTCTAAATTTCACTATAAATACTAGATAAGTAATGTATATGTGATTTCATAAATATTTTTTCAACATAAAACAAAATATAGTAAATAACGATTAGGATTATAAATGCATTAGGATTATAAATGCAAATATATATATATAATTACAACTCATAGAGGTGCTTCATGTCTTTCATCAATGTTTTTGATTTGTATGTTCTTTTATGACATTTGTCATATATTTCTTGGCACCTGGAACCATTGTGTAATCTCACTTAACATAATCTTTCATCAATGTTTTTGATTTGTATGTTCTTTTATGACATTTGTCATATATTTCTTGGCACCTGGAACCATTGTGTAATCTCACTTAATTGTAAGCCATGTGATTGTATATGTATTACAAAAATAAGCTACCAATTTAAATATATGAATCCATGAAATAAAATATATTCATAATTTATCATGAGCATTGAAAATACACATGCATAATATCTACATATGTATAGATGTTTTGGTCATAGAATACCATATTTAGAGGGGTATTTCTATGCAACTAACATGATACTTATGGTACAAAGTCTTATAGTTATTTTAATTAATAGAAATTGGCTATTTCACCATTAAAAAAACACTATCATGACATGTTCTCATCCCAATGTATATACTTGGGCATACATACTTGGATGTGTAAGGAGTATGAGGGAGAGTGAAATGAAGTGGATAAGAGGGGTTAGAGGGGATAATTTTCATTTGATGTATTTTAATATAAAGAAATGGGTGTCTTTATTGATAACAACCTAATTATACTTAATATAGTGAATTATTGTTTATTTTAAGGGAATAAAAATAATATTTTTATAATATTAATAACAATAATTTTCAAATAATAATAATTATTAATAATGATATTTGTGTTATTTACCTTGAAACACTAAGAGCAAGAGAGGAAGAGAAAAGGAAGAAAAATAGATGGGGGAGGGGAAGAAAAATAAAGAGAAAGAGGGAGTAAGATAGGGAGAAAAGTGAAAGGAAAAAACAAGGAAGAAAAAAAAGTGAGAGGGGATGAAAAAGATGAGGGATAAGAAAAGGAAGAGGAGGGTGGGAGAAAAATGAAAGAGAAGGAAGTAGAGGGAAAAGAGAAATATTAAAAGGAATAGGAGGAGTGGGAGGAGGGAGAAGGAGATGAAAAAGAGGAAGGAATAAAAATATGAGTGGGGAAGGGTGAGGGGAGAAAGGGAAAGGGGGAAAAGGATATGGGGTTAAGGAAGAGGAAGAAGTAGATGAAGTAGATGAGAGGGTGAGGGAGAAAACTAGGAAGAAAGGGAGGGAGAAAAATACATGAAGTAGAGGAAGGAGAGGGGGAATAAGAAGGTGAATATCATAGAGGAAAAGAATAATGGAGATGAAGGGGGATAATAAACAAGAAGAATATGGATAATAAGAAGGAAGAAGGAGAGGAGGGTGGAAAAAAATCAAAGGGAAAGAGAGAAGGAGAAATAGGATGATATGAAGGATAAGGAGCGGATGATAGATGACAAGAATTATAAGAGGAATAATTATAGGGAGAGGGAGATTAATAGGAGAAATATGTAAAAAAACATGTAAGATCCCTAATCCTTAACTTGATTTATTTTTTCATTTTATAAAACGGAAAATAAACTCATAAGGTTAAAATGTAAAATACACCCTAAAAACATTTCAAATATAAAATAAAATTCCATCTCAAACATGAATCCAAATATCATTCAAAATCATATCTCAAATGCACAAAGTTTTAAAAAAAATCGAGATAAATAAAAAAAAATTATTATTACCTTGGAATCCAATAGATCGAATGAAGGCTTAGAAATCTCCCTTTGCCAATCATGTTTAATTCCCCACAAACCTCTCTCAAATACTACCATCTCTTACCCATAGTTTCATGTAAAATGAAATGATAAAAACCCCCTTTCCACTTTATGCTCAGAATTAATAGATTAAGCAATGCAAACCCATTATTTGCATTGCCTTTTTCTCCAAATATCATGTGCTTACATAATGATAACATTGAGTTAGAATTATGTCATTGATGAAAAATTCCCAATTTCATCCATTATTTTAGTGCACATAACAATCATGTGTCTTGGTAGCACAACGACTATATCATAGGGGTGTCTAAGTGGTGTTGTGGTTGCATCATTGGAGCATTGATTTGAATGTATTAAATCTTTAATATAATAAAGTTATAATTATAATTATTATCATACTAATAATTAAAATAAATTAATTATAATTATTATCAGATTAATTTAATTTTAATTTGAAAATTATAAAGAATTATTAGAGTATTAATTATAATAATATTTGTTTTTTAATAATATTAATATTACTATTAATTGTTGAATGTGAGAACATATCTCAACGAAGTTATAATATTAATAATAAGAAAAATATTGATAAATTTGAAACAGATCTAGAGCTAGATGAGCTAGATGTGCATGTAGAAGACTATAACAATATATGCATACAAGTTAAAACATTTCATAAAATACGAACGACTAAAGAACATTTTATGTTGGAATCCAAGTTAATATACAAAACACAATAAGTAACACATTAACCTTAGGAAATGAGGTCTTTTCTTTTCAAATTTATTTATTATGAAAATCAAATACAAACAAAAACACCTCATATTGAACTCTACATTAATATGAAAAATAGAGTAAGTATTTATTTTAGTAAATATTAGGAATTGAAAACATACTTTTCTCATTGTTAATCATCAATGCCAAAACAAGTGGAATTTGAGAAGTCAAATTGTGAAGTGAGAGGCAAGGAACGACAAATAGAAAACAATGGGTATATGGAATGACATAGAGTAACTAATTTATTTTTTTATTATTTCTTGCAGTGAAATAAGTGATTAATAGAATGTGATGTGAAATGGGATAATTATGATTATAAATGTATGACAAGAAAGATGGTGTTGTGTGATGCATGCAAGTGTATGGAGAATTTAATCAATCCAAGCATATTTGTAATATCCCCAAGGACGAGCCCCAGTTGTATTTATAACTTGTAACATGTTTTGTCGGCTGGTGAGCCAAGAAATTATAAGCTATGGGATTATTTGTTTATTAGGTCGGAGAGCCTAGGTGTTAAAGGCCAGGAGCCAATTTTGTACATGTAAATATTCATATAATTAATATAAAAACATTGTTGCGTGTAGACCGACCATGAAGAAAGAGTATGGGGGACTAAGCTCCACTAGGTTGGGTAAGAGAGAGGGGGTTGAGAAGTTGGAAAGAGGGCCTAAGCCTAAGGGATTCAACCCAAGAGAATAATATTTTTTTATTATTCCAAAAGCTAATTAGAAGGATATGTTTTTATCCTAAGTTTCTTTGGGAAGAGGGAATGACTTCCAAATGGAAAGGAATGTGCTTCATGAGTGACATGTGTCAGCTCAGGCACATGTAGTTTTAAGGGGGGGAACTCACTCACTCACTCACGCACACAGAGGTTCACGCACATACAGTTTTGGCTCTCACGCTCTCACCATCTTCTCTATGCTAGACCAGTCTGCCCCATCTCTCCTCCTGAGTTCACTCACGCACTGAGTAAGCACACATCCAGCCAATTCCTCCATTGATGAACCTGTGGCCATTGTGAACCTCTGTAATTTACTTAGTCGACCCTTTCCTTACCCGAATTTGCTATTTTGGTTTGAAGAGGTGGGTTGTCAAGCCCGTGGTTGAAGAGGCAGGTTGTCAGTACTGTGAGAAATTTTCTCTCTAGGTGAGAGAGGTTGTGGTGGATTGAAGAAGAAGGTTGTCATGCCTGTGAGAAACTCTCTCTAGGTGAGAGAGTGTGTTGAGGAAGTGAGTTCTCTTGGAGAGAGTCCCATAACTGCTACAGAGCTCTTAGAATTCAAGTCCAGCCTGTTGTTGAAGCCCAAGGCAAGGGAGGTGGAGCAGTCGATGGACTGTGTGAAAGTGAAGGTGTATACTCCTGAGGTGGGACAGGCATGTGGGGAATGTGATTTTTTGAGCAGTGGGCGTAAGTGGCTCCTAGGAGAGAATCCTTCATCTTAAACTGTGTGACTTCCTATTGGCCTTTCCCAGCCTAGGAATCCTTTACCTAGTGGATTTTAGTCCCATCTCGGGGGTGACCCACTGCTGAGAGTGATGAGCAGTGTGGTCTAAGGCTAGGAGGTTCATGGAAGGTCTGCATGTAGTTGGTGGTCCTCCATAAAAATATAAGTACCACTTCTATGTTCATTACATATTGTGTATTGTTTATGTTTATATTGATGAGTATGGCCTGTATGTGTTGTATGTATGGGCTTATTGTTATTTTCTGCATGAATTTATGTATTATAAGATATGTTGTATGTTATGCATGTATGTGATTCTTGCAATGCTATCATGTGTTCTGTTGCATGTATGAATTACTATCAATTCCATAGGCATTTGTATGGTAGAAGTAATTTTGTGTTATTTGTTTTAAATTCATTAGAAATGCATTGTGTGTGTGTGTGTGTGTGTGTTTTAAATTCATTAGAAATGCATTGTGTGTGTGTGTGTGTGTGTGTGTGTGTGTGTGTGTGTGTGTGTGTGTGTGTGTGTGTGTGTGTTCTGGGGATACCACAAAATGGTATCAGAGCTAAGTGAAGTGTCCGAGTAGTGGTGTTGCTCGACCGGTTGGTGGTTGGGGATGTTACAAATTGGTATCAGAGCCAAGGTTTCAACACTGAGACTGGATGGGCCATGTTAGTGGAAATTGAAGAAAAAGTTCGAAAAATAATTGTTGTTGAAATGGACAAAATTCAAGTTCAGAGCCAAGGTTCAAGCACTGAGCCTGAATGGGCCGGATAAGTGGTCATTGGAACCAAGGTTTCAGGTGGGAATTGTGTATAGGAACCAATTTCAAACCTCAGAACATTCTTGAGTGACAATAGGTTACCTTGGTCATGTTACAAAGTCCTGAGTTAATCTGGACCGTCCATCAAGAGGGACACGTGTCAGCAGATTAGTTGTTTGGGATTTCGGCATTCAAGAGAATTAGTGTGTGCAGAGGTCAGAACTCCTAAAGCCTGAAGCTCTGAAGCCCCAAAGCGATGAAGTTGTGAGTCATGATGACATCACCTAGAGGTGGCGTGGACCTCTCCTATACCTGCCATCTGCCTCCACCTGGAATGTTGACAGTTGTACTATGTGGGCCCTGAGTTTGAATAATGTAGTTAAAGGTCGGGGGGGCCACACTGGCGCTGATCACAATACATCCAGATCGACAGCGAGGAGGAATTTTGGGGACCCAAATTGCATAGGAATTAATTTCTCAGGGTCGTCTCACAATCCAAACCACGGTTTTACTAGGGGGTTATGTGTCAGTGTCATAAGGATTGCGGGATGAAAGGCGGGTTACTCCAAACCGTCGTTGCATGCCCCCACAATTTGAAAGGCGCTAAGTGATGTGACTATTTGGTATCTTAGGTCAAGTACAGAAACCATGGGTCCATTAGACGTGCGGTGCCAGTTGTGAAATACGGAGACTTGACACTCCAGAAGAATGTTTCATAAGGGAACGAAAGGAAGAACTTCCAAAAGTTTTGTAACGTCGAGGTGATGAGATGTAATGACATCACCAAAGGTGACATGGAAGTGTTCGGAGATTAACAGTTCGAGGTATTGGGGCTATGCGGATGTGAAATCCTCTGAAGTTCTGAAGCTCCTAAGCTCCAAATTTTCGGAGCTCAAATGCCTGAGGTTCCATAATGAGTGCCAGTCGTTGGATGCTAGGTAGACATGGACTGTTGATCCACCCTAGTTCACGAGTTAGGTAACTCCGAAGATATTTTTTGGGATGTTCTTTGAAAACTTTTGAAGACAGAGGCCCGAAGTCCTGAATAAGAGCCTGTCAACCTAGTGCTTGTCCACAGCCTGTGGTCGCGTGGGTTGGGGGTTAAGAGAAAGGGGCTAGTGCCCGAAAAAAAAATTACTACAGAATAGAGCAGAGCTCAGAAAGAAAATATCTGCGAGGATTCTTGATTGCTCTAGAACCACATAATGAAATCTAAAAGTTTTCTTGAATCAGATTGGTTTATGAATATTATGGAATTTGTTAAGGATTGATGACCTAGAAAATTTCGGTTGACTGCACACTGTTTTTGCAGAGTCAGCGATTATCATAACCGAACCGAATTGCCGCAGAGTGCAGAGAAATGGAGGAGGCACAGAATGCTTCAAGTTCGGAGAATGAAGCTAGAGGAATGGATGTCCATTTGGGATTTGAAGGATCAAACTCCAATGGGAATGGAGAAGAGATATATAAGGAAGGAAACATGATGAAAATCATTGAAAGATTGCAGAAAGATGTCCAGACTCACCGAGCATATAACAGAAAGGTCGTGAAAGCCAGGGAACAACAGGGAGAATTCAACATAAAGTTAATACAGAGCCTGGAAAGGATAGAAAATAAATTGGATAAGGAGAGTGACTCCAGTAAATGAGGAAGTCACATGTTTCCTGATGAGAAGAGGAAATCAAGGAGTGTTGGCAGACACCATCATCACTCCCATGAGCACTCTAAGAGGAGGGAACACAATAGTTCAAGCCCATCTCCTATTAGAAATCATAGGAAATCTGGAGTGGATGAACTGAAGGGAGAAATAAACAAGATTAAACCTCATGCATTTTATGGAGAGCACCAGAAGGAGGAAGATGTTGAGACATGGATTCTTGGCATGAGGAAATATTTCCAACTGCAAAATTATTCCTCTCTTGCAGAAGGAAGAATTGCAATGTATCAACTGAAAGGAAAGGCATCCATGTGGTGGGATCAACTTGTGCAGGTGTATCACATTAAAGAGAAAAATGTTACTTGGAAGGAATTCAAGAAGTATTTCTAAAAGAAATACTTAACTAAGAGATACTATGAAAAAAAGATGAAAGAGTTCTTTGAACTCAAGGTCGGTAGTATGTCCATTGATGAATATGAGGAGAGGCTTTTGGAATTGTTGAAGTATGTCCCTTTCATCAAAGATGAGACTGTAAAAATTCAAAGGTATCTGAGTGGACTTCCACCTTCCATTAGCGACAAGATCCAGTATGATGATCCTAAAACTATGGAAGAAACTATAAGGAGAGAAAAATTCTTATATGAGTAGAAAAGAGAAAATCCCACTTTCTAGAAGGCTTGGGATGACAAGAAGAAGTTCAATAAAGAGCAGAGGAAGAAGGGAAACAAACCTCCCTTTTTCAAAAACACTCCTCAAGGACAACCATATTTTAGAGAGCAAAGAATGGTTGAAGTGGGGGGACAAAGGCCAAGGCAGACACCCATTCAATGTTGGGGTTGTCAGGAAAACCACAAGTACATAGATTGTCCCCACAAAAATGGAAAAGTGAGAGATGCCCACAATGTTCAGCAAGCAGAAACAATGGAGGATATGGGCAGTAGAATACCAAGGATCTATGCAGCCCTGGACAATAAGCAAGCTGAATTTCAATCACACATGATTGAAGTTGAAGGTATGATCAATAACCATACCTTTACTATTTTAATTGATTCAGGGGCTAGTCATAGTTATATAGATCCTAGAATGGTGGAAAGTTTGCATTTGCCAAGAAGCAAGCATGGAAAATCTTGGTTAGTTTAGCTAGCTACAGGATCCAAGAGAAAGGTTGTTGAGTTGGTTAAGTCATGTCGAGTGGACATGAATGGACTGAGCACAAGGGATAAATTGAACATCTTGCCTTTAGGTTCCTATGAATGTCTAATTGGGATGGATTGGTTGGACTAGCACCATGCCATATTAGATTTTCGTAGAAATGAATTCACTTGCCTAGATGAGGAAGGAAACCCAAGGAAAGTGTTGGGAATCCCAAGGGAAGTTGTTGTCATAGAAATCTTAGCAATGCAGCTGAAGAAGTGTTACAGGAAGGGTTGTCAAATAATTGCAGCTCATATGGAAGAAGCACCTAAGGATAGGGTGTCAAATATTGAAGACCATGCAGTATTAAACGATTTTGAAGATGTGTTCCAGGAGGTACCCAGACTACCCCCAAAAAGAGATATTGGTTTCTCTATAAACATGATGCATGGAGTAGCTCCAATGTCAAAAACTCCTTACAGAATGATTACACTAGAGCCAAAAGAACTGCAATTGCATCTTGAAGAACTTCTGAAGAAGGGTTATATACGCCCAAGTGTGTCACCTTGGGGTGCCTCGGTTCTGTTCGTGAAGAAGAAAGATGGGACGTTGAGATTGTGCGTCGATTTCAGATAGTTGAACAAAGTGATTATGAGTAACAAGTATCATTTTCCAAGGATCGATGATGTCTTTCATCAGTTGAAGGATGCCAAGATATTTTCAAAAATAGATCTCAGGTCAGGGTACCACTAGGTAAGGACAAAGGATGAATACATTAGCAAGACCACCTTCAGAACAAGGTATGGTCATTATGAATTCGCAGTGGTTCCATTTGGGTTATCAAATGCACCTGTTGTTTTCATGTGCCTAATGAATGGTGTATTCAGAGAATATCTAGACAAGTTTGTCATAGTATTTTTGGATGAAATATTGGTGTATTCCAAGTCAGAGGAAGAGCATGAACATCATCTCAGGATGGTGTTGCAAGTGCTAAGAGAGCACCAACTATATGCCAAATTGAGCAAGTGCTCATTTTATCAAAATCAAATCCATTATTTGGGACATACCATTTCAAAGGATGGAATAGTCGTGGATATTGAGAAGATAGAAGCCATCATAGAATGGTTAGCGCCGAAGAATGTGACAAAAGTTCGATCCTTTATGGGTCTAGATGTCTATTACAGAAGGTTCATTGCAGGTTTCTCAAGGATATCTCACCCCATAACTTCTTTGCAAAGCAAGGAGAATAAATTTCAATGGAAAGAAGAATGTGAGAGAAGCTTCCAGCAATTGAAGCAGTTGTTAACCAGTGCTCCAATCCTAAGGATTGTAGATCCAAATGAAGATTTTGTAGTGTGTACAGATGCATGCAAAGAAGGATTGGGAGGAGTCCTCGGTCATAATGGATTTGTAATATGTTATGAGTCCATAAAATTGAAAGAGAATGAAAAGAACTATGCAACTCATGATTTGGAGTTGGTGGCCATAGTGCAGGCTCTAAAGAAATGGAGACATTACCTCATGGAAAAGAGGTTTGAACTGAGAACAGACCATAACGGTCTGAATAATTTGTTTGATCATCCAAACTTGAATGCTAGGCATAGTAGATGGTTAGAATTCCTTTGTGAGTATGACTTTGATATCATGCATATACAAGGAAAGGAGAACAAAGTGGTGGATGCACTCAGCAGAAGAGTGCATGAACTACATTCTACGGCTGTTAGCATGTATCAAACTAATATAAAAGGCAGAATTTCAAAAGCTGCAAATGAAAATTTGTAGTACATGGAATTGGTGGCAAAGATACAACAAGGTGAGATGCTACAGAAAGTGGAATATTATAAATTGGAATCTGATGGAACACTCTTGTACAAAAATAGAATTTATGTACCTAATTTTCAGGAATTGAGAATTATGATCTTGAAAGAAATGCATAATGTACTTATGTTTGGCACCCTGGATATCAAAAAACAGTGGTGGAAATCAAGAGCCATTTGTCCAGGTATGAAGAAGGAAATTGTAGAATACATCACTAGATGTATGGAGTGTCAGAAGGTCAAGGCTAAGCATAGGCACCCAGCTGGGTTGCTACAGCCATTGCCGATTACTGAGTGGAAGTGGGAAGCGGTGACAGTGGATTTCATCACAGGATTACCCAGAACAAATAAGAAACATGATTCCATAATGGTGGTGGTGGATAATCTTACAAAAGT
>SNQJ01S0065168.1:71758-93314 GCA_010110895.2 Picea sitchensis | reverse complement strand
TTATTTTTATAAAAGTCACTTAAATCCTATTTCAATTAGGATTGGAAATATGATATGGTGTAGTTTTGTTATTTTTAATAATTCATAAAAATAAATCAATGTAATGAGTTGATTTCTTAGTCTACAAAGATGTACAATAATCAAATTCAGTAATTATTATTAAATAATTTAAGATTTTATTTAAATATTGTTTATTAATCAATTAATTATTAAGTAACCCCTAACCTAATTCACATTCCCACATAAGCAACCCCTAACATAAATAATGCATTGAACTATGTGTGCATTATAATTTATTTTAGATATATTTGTTGTAGGATTGATGAAAGACTATTACAATATCTTCTAGGAATTTATCATTTTTTTTCATTTTATTTTTTAATTTTTCATGTTCATTATTCTCTCCTTAATATTTGTATACAAAAGTTGAAAAATATTTTATATTTGATTAGGACATTGAAATTAGGCATTCAATATACCCCAAGGTTGAAAAAATTTCATGGTGGGTTTGAAAGTCCTTCTATCGACTATGCTTTGTTAGTATAAGGGACATGCCAAATTTTTGGTGTTAATGTTTAATTTGGACTGATCGATTTGTGTGATTCTCCCAAGTTGTTCCAATCCATGTGTTTCTTAAGCCATGAGAACAATAACCCCTTGTCCACGACTTGATTTTTACCACCAAAAGGATTTCTCATTGGATTGTGAGGATACCTAAGACATAAAGTGAGATCCCCCTTGAGTGTAGCTTATTACAACTACTCATTCATGCATTCACTTGACTCAACCCACAGATGGATTTTATCACCCCAACAAAGGGTCATTTGGAGTGTCTTGTAAGCTCTTATGGACTTATTTTACTTTCTTAGCATGTCTTAGGGGTACGAATTTGTTTTCTTCTCATAATTAAATATTATAATGAATTGATTAACAACTGACCCTCATCCTAATTTACCATAAGTGAAAAACTATGGATAATAATACTCTTAGTACATCACTTCAACTTCAAAATATTGCATTTTTTTTCCGTTTGGATTTTATTTAGTTTGAGGAAAAACAATTGTTGTGTACTCAATCATATTAAGTTTTGCACTTATTCCTTGATAACATATATTGAGTTGTTCCATCCATGTGAATTTCATGCAAATCCAAGCAATTATTTTCCAAAACCATGGCTATCTATGTAATCAAACAGTTCATGAAATGGATATATTGATTCATTAAATGTAAACCCCTTTTTTGAATTATATCCATCCCTTTATACCTTTAAAAACTAGCATAAATTCATCTTAATAGCCATTATTCCTAAACCCTGATACCCCTAACAACTTTAACCTTTTACACCTACAATCCCTAACCTAGAAACACCACTCGATCCTTATGAACCTAATTCCTCGGCACTATAAAAAATCACCCATATAAACCCCTTTTATTATTTAATTAACTATTTCTCAATATTGTTTCCATATTGTATAAACAATGGTGGGTTCAACAATCTCTTCATTTTCATCCAATTTATATATATATATATATATATATATATATGAATAATTTTGAGTTCCACTCATAAGTATTTCCTTTGTAATGTTTATTATCTAAAGGAGACAAACAATTTCTTGTTCAACATCAAGTAGGTCCTCCTCTAATACGAACTAAAAGAAATCTATAGTTCATAATTTTCTCAAGATGTAAGTTCATAATTATATTAATTAGGTTATAATATTTGGTTCAATATGACATATGAATATTTAAATTATCATTCTTATTATGCTTATTATCTATAGATCTGAAATCCAACTTGATCCATCTCTCTAAGTACTTGAACACCACATGTCATAAGGAATGTAATAAAATCAATAAATTAATGAATTTTGTTTATCAAATTATGATAATTTTTTTCATAATGACCAAGAATGTGACTAATATCATTGACCACATGTATATGATCTATAGGAAACAAGTGACAATTCCCCATCTTCCTATCCTAATACAATGCATCAACATATTGGAAACAAATGTCAAAGTGTTTTAATTGAAAGATGTATGTATAAAAAACCCTGATCAATAACTAATGCACCCCAAAATCAATTTTGTCTAGCAAATTGTGATATTCCATCTTCTAGTAGAGCAGTGAATTCAAAAGTAAATCGAAGTGATCCTTTGCAACTTCACTATGAATCATTAGTTGTGTGTGGTTGTTCCAAATGTAAAGGACTAAATAATTGTAGATGAAATTTTGTAATGGAACATTACCAATGTGATGAACTACCTCTTATTGTTGGACTTTCCCCCACCCATATCATTGTTCCAAACCCCTTAAGTATTATAAATTTCACATGGATTCATCCCTTCCGCGAAGTCTCATTCATGAAAATATGAATGGTTTAATTCAACCATCCAAAGATTCATCATATTTTGAAATTACAAATAGGGTGATTAGTAGGGAATAATATGTAAGAATACAAAATTTATCCAATTGTCTTACCAATACCTTTGGAAGGTGGTGTTTATCAATGAAAATATCCCAAGAAATTTTGTTCCACTATATAAATAATCATATAATAGATCCGCATACGTTTCTTATCTTTCATCTAATGTGTTTCTCACTATAGAAGAGGTTTTATCATATTTTGACTATAGTTCACAATCTCCCTTTTAAAATTGAAGGAGAAAACATAGGCCTATATATCATGTCACATGTGCACATTCCTCACTAGGGAGAGGTTACAATAATACAATTTTGGACCGCATTATTGAAAACATGATGATGGAAAATTGGCACCATACAAATATTTTATGTCTAACTATGGCATGCACTTGAATTCACATCAAAACTTAAAGAATTATGTATACATGGATGGTCATTCACACATAAATGGGAACATTGCACGATTTTTTAATAGCTTAATAAATCAACTCAAAATTGCTAATTGTATATTTGTCAAAGCACTTAATGATAATGAAAGATTCATGTCTACGATTGCAAAATTATATGTTTTTTAAGTTGCAATTCAAAAGAAAATTGTCGGAGATGAGTTATTAGTGGACTATAATTTTTGTAGGCCTAAACCTACTCAAAAAAAGATAAACAGTTGATATTCCCTTAGAGGTCCCAATTGGACACAAGAAGAAGACAACAAAATGTTATAGTATAATTTTCAACTTCAAAAGATTGTATTGACTAGTTGTATTGATGGAATATTGAAATATTTAGTCCCTTCTACAAAGTTATTTTTTCTTTTAACTATTACGTGTAACATTATCATAGAGCGTTGTTAAAATTAGTTATTGCATTAAATTTATTTGTATTTATTGTAATGGGAATTATAAATACAATGTATTCTTTTTTATATGGTATTCATTTTTACAATAGTATTTTTAATGTGTATTTATAGGATTATTGAAATGATTATGAATATGTTATTATATCTCTTCTATTTCATCACATTATTATTTCTTTGAGAGTGAGAAGGGAATATAGGAAAATAGTTTCTCAAGAAGATTATGGTGATATTTTAAATGTACTTAATTTACAACATCCAAATCCTAATTTAAATACTTTTATCTCTATTATTGAGAAGTCAAATGGACACATTGCTAGAAATGAACAAAACAGGGTAGACAATGTAAATATGAATAGTGGAGATGAGATAGTACACCATGCACACATTGCAATTTAAATTTTGCATGATTCTTTTGAGAGGGAATGCCTTCATGTAGTTGATAAAAATATAGAACATATAGATGGAGGTGTTCTAGACCATAACATTAAACTAGAGAATTTGACATAGGGTGCACAAATACCCATTTTTACATGGTTGGTAAAGAAAAGTGTTCTAAGCTAACTATTGTTGTAATGATTTATAGTTTGAAAGAGATATATGAAAGGATAATTTTAAGGATGGAAATTTATCTCAAAATGTAGAAACTTTGGCAGATCTTACTAGTTTTTAATATGCAAACTATAAATGATTCACGATATTTTTGTAAAAATATTGAAATTTCTAAGGATTTTCTATAGTTTCCATAAAATTTGGGTTACTTTTAAGGTAAACTAATTGTATTCTATAGAATTTAGGTGAATCATTTTTATAAAAAATGGAAATTGGTGAATCATTTTTTGGAAAAAAAACATCGAAAATTAGCGCATGGGTGAAATTTAGCCCCTGAAATTTTCCTTGGACATATGGATGGTCAGATAGTAGCTTTACATGTTTGTTAAGGTATATAATCAAATGTATACTATATTATAATGTGTTTTACAAGTTATTAGATATTTTTGTTTTTTGGTTAGTAGTTAATGTTAGTGAACATCAATTTGTTATTAGATGAATTGTTTCAATCGAACAATGTACTTCATGGTTCATGTAAAGATAATCGAACAATGTACTTCATGGTTCATGTAAAGATAATCGAACAATGTACTTCATGGTTCATGTAAAGATGATAGGAAATTGTTGATTGATTTGGTTGTTAATTATAAAATATATCAACCATGTAGAAAAGGTTTTATCATATACAAACGAAAACATAGAGATAATTTTGTGTGTTTAAAATGTAAAACAAATTGCTTATGCTCTTATGTAAAGGGAAAAAATGTCCCACAAAAAGTATTACACCACTTTCCCATAATTCCAAAATTGAAAAACATGTTTTTTTTTAATATTTAGTTGAATATATGAATTTGCATTTAAAAAATAAATAAATAAATAAATAATAGGAATCATAAATATATGTATCACATTCCCGTAGATTCTAAGGTGATGGATCCATATAGTATTCATTCCCTGAAAAACATTATGCATAAGCGACGAAGAATAAGAAAGGTCGTTTACAATGCATGGCGTGATTTATTGGACGATCCATGACTTTCCATGCATTGAAGTATGGTCAGTGTAAAATTTGTTTTGGAATAGTTTTTAAATCGTTTCACTAATTACATAAGGCATTGGGATTCATCAACAATAAATGAATCATGTGTATTTTTCCTACTTTTGTGGTTCATGACTAAGGACTAAAGGGTTATTTTCTTGCTCAAATTTTGGAACTTTTGTGGTTCATGACTAAGGACTAAAGGGTTATTTTCTTGCACAAATTTTGGAAAGGAAATTTTTTCAAGATATTCAAAAATTTACATAAGTTTGTTTTTGAAATACATGGGTGACCATTTTATAACAAAACCATAGTTTTTGTTAAATGAAGAGAGTTAATGAACAACTCAAGATAAGACCTCTTCCTCATGGTATGATGCCAACAGATTGGTCAAGGAAGATTAAATCTCACATTTAATTAATCTAGGAAGATATGTTCAATGAAGATCTATTTAATATTGAAGGAATTCTAGATGATGTCAAAATACCTCTTGATCGTATGCCAAATGACATGAAACTCAACAATATCCCACATTTGAAAGATATTAAAGTGGCATATTTATTGGATCCACTGTATGTATTCAACAATGCATTATATTTTGTTTGATACATGTCTCTTCCATTAATAAATGTATAAATTCATCTATAAGACATTTGGTCATGTCAAATACAATGAAATATCTATGAGAAAAAGAAACAACAAATGTAGATGGGCAAAAAAGTTATCATGTTGCACCAATGATATTTTCTAAGGATGGCTTAGAGCTTATGAAGAAGGTCATGATTCATACAATTAGAACACCAATACGATATGTTTCTTCATTGAGAAAATCATTCATTGTTGATGGTTAATTGACAAGTCTCAAGACACATTATCACCATAATTTGTTAAATGTACATATTACAATGTGGTTATCATGATATAAATTAGTATAGAATCCTTAATTTAACCCTCATAATATTATGATCATATTCTAACATATTTGAGTATGCATATGTTCAATATATATATCTGATAGAAATATGTGGATGCACTAGTCTCATGAAATATTTGTGTCATACCATCAGACTATTTTCTGTGTTTGTAAAGTTGTTTTCTCATATTTTTATCTAAACCATAAATTCATCTTCAATGGGTATATACATTAAAATATAAGTAGTACTATCACAAGTTTTATGAAATCAATAAATTGTTAATAAGACCATATTGACTTTAGAGGACCACATTGAAAGAGATACATGTAATTAGCATCCCTATATGGCATAATGAAATAATAGAAATTGTTTGTATTTTTGAGAAATAGTTTCTTACTAGTTTCATGGATACTCAAATTCATCTCAAATATATCTAGTTCTCTAGTATGGCGAGTTGCAGACGAATTTTCTTCGTAGAGATGTACATGAAAACACTTAAGGGATTTGTAAGGAAATTAGCACATCCTCGAGGATGCATGGATAAAATGTACATTATTAATGAATCTTTCTTTTTTGTGTAAGAGTTCATGAAATAAATTCATATATATGGTTCACTTATGTGCAATGGTGATCTCGAAGAAAAATTATTGGAAGGGAAGAAAATTTAATTAAATAGAAAAATGCAGGATTCAAAAGGTAATATACTTGTTTGACATATATATGGTTATAATTGTGTTATTTAATGAATAACTATTCCTTGTAAAAAAAAAGAGTAATATTAAGTGCTCAATAGCATTGCATATGAGGATGAATGAGATCAAACGAATAAATTCATTTTGCTCGATATGGAGGCTAATAGGCATGGTGGTGATATATCATAAGATGTATAAAAAATGATAGGTAAACATATAATTATTTAGGAGTACCAACCCTTGCATTCCACTCCATGAATAATTATGTTATAAATGGCCTGCAAAGTGCATAAACACATGGGTGAAGGAGAAAATTCATAAATTGGGACTAACAAACAAGGAAAGTGAACTAGATGCATTCAACATAGGAATTAGATGCAAAAGGATGGTATGTGATGGATCATGAGAATAACTATATAAATTGTAACTAAATATATTTATTTATTGTTACAAATTTAAAATAATCGTTGGTTTTAATGTGAAAAATTTCTTATGCATGAAGATATAATCATATCTTGGGTTGAAAGCATGTGTTCATAATTTTAAAGTTGAGTGTGAAAATCATGGCAAACAAACATGTAATTATGGAGTGTCTTTTGAATTTTATCAAACAAGTTGTGCAAGTTCAAGGGATACAAACCCCATAGAACAAGAACTTGATTATGTTGGAACCATTCAAGAAATAATTGAGTTCGATTATAGGTACTTTAGATGTGTCGTTTTGTGTTAGCATAGTTATTGAATTGATGAGAACTGTGACCTCAAAATGAGAACTTTGGCTATAAAAACCCATAATTTTGGTCAAAACATCAAAATTAACCCTCAAATCAAAAGTGATGGTTTTTTTCCATGAAATACATATACTGGAGAAACTCAACATGTAATTCCCCTCATATGGAGGATGGTACCCAAGGTAAACCATATTTTGTAGAAGCTCGAGGCTTTGTCAACATAGGGCTTGAGACCATTACATAATAGATATTTCAACATGTCACTTGTGGGAATTGAACTTGGGTGGGGAGGATAAAAACCATTCATGACAACCATCCAATCTAAACCCAATTGACATAAAAAGGAGATGCTCCCAGTAGCACCCATTTTTTCTAGGTTAAAATTACAACTTTTTGCAATCATGGCCCTAAAACCTCATCATATTGCTAATAAAAATTGCAATCATGGCCCTAAAACCTCATCATATTGCTAATAAAAATTGTTAAATCAACCTTTGAATCAAAATCGACAGCCACAAGTAACACTCCTTTTGAAGGTTACCTTGCAACCATGGTAAAACCATATTAAAAATAATAATAATAATTATATATATATATATATATATATATATATATATATATATATATATATATATATATATATATATATATATATATATATATATATATATATATATATATAATTTTTAAAAACAAAAACAAATCGTTAAAAAAAAACAAGAACATGTACACCTTAAAAAAACCTCAAAACTTAGAAAAAATAATAATAATAAAATACAATGCCTATTTTTAAAAGAATAAAAATAAAATAAAATTATTCAAAATATTATTTTAAAAAAAAGTTAAAAGGATAAATATTTTAAAAAATACAAATTAAAAACAAAAATTGAATTTTGAGTGTGTGGTGAAGGGGAACCCCCTTCCCCATTCCACCTGCCATATTTCCCTCTCCCCTACCCACCATCACTCGCAAAAGGTGGTAATTTTAACCCCAAAAAATGAAAAAGTCCAACACAACTTTTCGAAATGGGGTAAAAACAACAACTAAATGCAACCTATAAAAACAAAGAACTCCAAAGGGTTCTCATAAATTTGGTAATTAAATTAATTGTAAATGGTTTGATCTTTTTTATAAAGGGAGATATGTTAAGCATGGCATAGATCTAGTGAATTATATTCTATTGACATGCATAGAAAAATGTCAACATTTCGAACCAAACCATTTGTTCTTTCAGAACACTATGAATAGATTTTCTTCCATCCGAATGTGTCTTACAAAATTTGATGGTTTGTTATTCCATGTACACCCATGGAAAGAGAGGTTTTTGAAAATATGCATGTGGAAATTATTTCACCAAGAAAAGAAGATGATAATGTAAATGTAAGTGATGAAGTAAATGTGGGTGGTCATGTAGAATTAAGAGTGTAGTGATGTCAAATATTCAATGTACTCTTGGTAGTTTTTAACACACATGGTGAATTTATATTATTATTTTTTTGAATTATTATCAATCATTAATTCATAAGATATATTTTATGAGAATAATTCACCCGATGTTTGACTCAACCAATCTACATACGAATATATCAACATAAAACATAAATAGGGTAAAATGTTTAAAACCATTTGAGTATTTTGATTACATAAATATATAAATGTATTATCCCCCAATATTTACATTGTTCTTATTTATTTATATATATGAAGAACGTCCCTAAGGTGTAGGATTGTCGGTGATGGAGTGTGTTGTTAAGGCACTCCGTGATGGTAAAGTCATCGGTTGGAAACCTGCGGGGACAAAAAATTCAACCATGTTAAGGCTTGGTGTGGCTCAGGATGGGTGCGATCCCTGGGTTATTTTAACGGATTAGATGCTCGTGAGTCGTTGTTTCTCAAGCCATAGGCTAGTCCCGCAGGTCATGGACAAACTAGAAATATATAGATAGATAGATAGATAGATAGATAGATATAGATATAGATATAACTTAATCAACTATGATATTGTGATGAACAATATGTATGATGATTATGATTAATAATTTATTAAAATATTAATATTATTAATTAGTTATTGGAGTAATGAAGTGGCCAAACTCCAACCAGATGACTTGTATTCATGGGCTAGGTAGTGGTGTTATAGATTATGTGATATCTGATATCTTTGTTTCCAACCAAATAACAAATTTTGACCTTTTAAATGACCATGAGCCTGACTCTGATCATAAACCTTTAACCCTAACTCTAAACTTTTCCATGCATAGGAGCATCATTGAAGAGAATTATGATAATCAAAGGAATTTGCACTTTGACAAAAGTAAAGTTGACATTTTCTTAAAGTATTTAAATATTAAATTAAATCTCTTAACTTATAAGGACAACATTGAAGAACTCTATCATAATTTTACAACTACCCTTTTCACTTCTATTAACAAGTTTCATTTCGAGGTGTCCTACAAAAAGAATAATAGAATGACCAACACTTGGTATGATAAAGATTGTAAAATTTCTAGCAAAGACATTAGGGATGCTTCCAATGAGTCCTTAAAACTCGATAAGATCAATACGTACAAATCCCTAATTAAAAGGGCAAAAAGGCACTATATCAATAAAAGGCAAGAGCAACTTTCACAACTATATAAGTTGGATCCTAAGAAGTTATGGAGCCAAATTCTAAGCCGCAATACTAAAGAAAATAATAAGATTCCCTTAAGGGGATGGAATTCCTACCTTAAAAGACTTTACGAGTTCCCTAATTCCATGGACACCACTCCTATTATCCCTACAATGGAATAAGTTTTTTCTTTAGATGACATAGAGTTCAGGGTTAAGTGGCTTGAAAATGGGAAAGCTAAGGACATTCAAGGCTACCAAGATTAAATTTTTAAAATCGGAGGGCCAATCCTTATCCCTCACATACACAAGCTCTTCAATTTAGCAGTCAAGAAGGGCTTCTCTAAACCCTCGATGCAAAGCCTCATTGTTCTTATTTTTAAAAATGGGGATAGAAACATTCACTCCAATTATAGGACCATTATGACTAGCTTGATTTTATCCAAGATTTATGGAATTATTTTGGAAAAGAATATTAGGCTTTGGATAGAAAGTCATGGTAAAAGAGATAAAGGAAAGGCCGAGTTTAGGAGATATCATTCAACTTTGGACCATCTTGTTACCTTTAGGATCATTGCAAAGGAGTTTTGCAATACTAAAACCAATCTTTTTTGTTGTTTTGTTAACTTTAGAAAAAAAATTGACATGGTTCCTAGGAAAAACCTGTGGAATAGGTTGGAAGAGATAAAAGTGCCTCTCGAGTTGAGGGTTGTTGCAATAAGGATGTATGATAACTTTATTTCTAATTTTAAAAACACTGAGGGCTAGTCAAAAGAGATTAACTGTAATATCGGAGTCAAACAAGGTTGTCCATTGTCCCCTACCCTTTTTGGCATATACATTGACAAGTTAGACGATTGCTTGGAAAAATCAAGTTGTGTCGAGACTACTCTCACTGGTATAGTCATCAATCTTCTCCTTTGTGACAATGATATCATTCTTATGGCAAGGAGTCCCCATTATTGTAACATCTTGCTCTTGCGTGAAATGAGCAAACTTATCCTTGAGGACGCTTTCTTGCAAGTGATCTGGATTATTATACTAGCAGTCATTCGATTATGATAATGAGACAATATGGATATGATGATATGCTATTTTTTTGTATTGACACAGAAAGGTGCTATTGACTGGGTTCTCCTAAGAGTGCAGGACTTTGGACATTGAGGATGCAGAGGCATCGATGAAACCACTTGGACTCTGGATCGAGTCAGGGAGAGGACTGTTGAGTTTGAATGTTATTGATGTGACACATGTACATATGATTAGATGTTATGATGATTGATTATTATTGCTGACATGATTCGTTGATGGATGTAAGCTGACGATAGCTTGTCGATCAAACTCACATGTGGAGTAGAGGGCTCACGCAGGACGACCAGAGACTTGAGGGAGAGGTGTGGACAATAGCCCTTCCACAGCCTACTAGCATGTCGTCGTGGCTCGAACTGAAGGCTAACAATTACCTAGTGGCGAGAAGACCCACGATTCTGTGAGGGCAGAGTGTGATAGTCTCTCATGATGACTCTAAGGGGCATGAAATAAGGAAGGGGCCTTATTCCTTAGAGGCCCTTAATCTCCCACAAGATCGCTTGGCAGAGTATTGACTCCAGGGGTTTTTTATGTCTACCAACTCAGTCAAGAGGTAAGTGGCACCCTTGGAGAATGTAGTGTGTCCTGAAGGGCATGTCGTGCAAGGAAAACGGAAAGAGGTGAGTGACACCCTTGGAGCATGTAGTGCATCCTGAAGGGCATGTCCTACAAGGAAAACAGAAAAAGGTGAGTGGCACCCTTGGAGCACCTAGTGCATCCTGAATGGCAGTTCGTGATTGCAACGGGTAAGTGAATAAACCTAGTCGACCTTAAAATGAATGATGTGATAAGTAAGATTAAAAACAATTTCCCTAACAGAAATGTCACCCAGCCTAGTGAAATTAAAATCTAGGTCTAAGTAACACATGTGGTCAAAAATAATAATCATAATTAAACATGTAACAAGAAGCGGGTAAGAAATTCAATTAAATTATTAAAATCAAATTATAATGGGGGATTAAAATTTTAAAAGCAAAATGATTGTTTTATCTAGATATGCTAATTTAATTTTTAATTAAAAAGAAAAAGGTGTAAATTGTTGTTTTTCTACACTTGATAAATTGAGTTTTAGTTAAAAAGGGGAAACGGGGAAACTTAAAAGAAATAGGAAACTAAAGGAAAAAGGGGAAACATAAAGAAAAAGATGAATGTCTAACTTAGTAAGGAATCTTGCCTTGGGAACTTTCTATTGTTGAACTCAACTAGGAATTTAGTAAGACATAAGTCATTTAATATTTGTAAGGGAATATTGGGACACCAAGGAGCGTTTTTAGGAATTCGTTTAGGTGGGTCGGGGAAATAGGAATAATTAAATAATTAATGAAATTAATTTTCTGGTGCAACTAGGGGGATGGGTGACATGTGTACGGGGGAGGTTTTTCCTGATTAAATTAATGAAAAATAAATTAAATGGGAATTTGGGAAATAAATCACTTAAAAAATCTATAAAAAGGATGGATGAGAAGGAGTATGGATCTCATCTTTATGTGTAACATTACGCTGCTGAATTTTTGTCTTGACTGAACTTATCTTGTGGGAGTTGGGATACCCAACTCTGGTAACGAGTGGTAGCTCGAACTTGCGAGGCAAGATGGGTGCTAGAGGTTCTCTGGTATTGGGTGTGTGGCCCCTTTGAGACTCGGGGGGATCAGGGAGAAGAAGAGTACCCCTAGCATTGGTTGGGAGGTATCAGTGAGGTCACATAGGTCGGCAAGGAAAAGCTGGACAGAGTGTGTGTGGGACAGAAACTACTGAGAAGTCGTGTTTGGCTAAGGTACACCAGTTTAATTGTTACTTGCAATGAAATTAAATTTAGACATGTTATTTCTCTGTTCTCGTTTAAGATTTCATTTCTATGCGTTGGCTTGCACTTGCTTTTGCAAGGTTTTGCAATCCCCTTTCTTGTTGTTTTCTGAATGGATTTACATTGGCGAACCCAGCTTTTGATTTCAATAACTTATATGTGTGGGTTTTATTGATTATTATGAAGAGATTGTGCTTATATTTCACCCTTATCCCTAGGTTACCAGTACATGCCTGAGAAGTCGGCCAAGTGCCGAATCGACAGTCGTCACTTCGGTGTTTAAAGACCTATAGATTCTAATGCCCTACTTTTCTATGCATGGATGATGAGCGAAGGATAATTTTGCCCAGTTGTCTACCCTTTACTTATCTCTGCATTTGATTGATTCGTCGCTGAATGATTGTCCTTGTGCCTTCTTGTGATTGAGTATCTCTGTGTATTGTTTATCATTTCTCTCTGTGAATAGCTTAATACTCTCTGCATTTTTAATATCACCTCTACGTTTTTGGATGGAATTTTATTCTCTATGATTTTAATGATAGTTCCCAGCTCTTTGATTGGTAAAATATCAGCGTTATTAATATGTGAATGACTGTGTTTTAATGTAACTATTGACTGCGTTTTTATAATTGAATGACAGTAAATTTATGCCTTGAATAACAACGGAAATTTTACTTTGAATGCTTGCATTTTTACACTTGAATAACAGTAAATTTAGGCCTTGAATAACAACAAAAAATTTACCTTGAATGTTTGTGTATTTACTGTGTAATGCTTGTGTATTTACCTTGAATGCCTAAGTATTTATTGTGTAATGGGTAGTGTTTTTACTACGCATTTGGTGGTGTTTCTATTGTGTAACTGGTGGCATTTTAATTGCAACGAATTTATGTATTGGGTGTCTGCGAAATTCATAGATTTATTAGACAACATTATATTGTATAGATTTATATAGATATTTGGCAGCGAATTTTTTATAAATTCATCTATATATTGTTAGACAAGAAGCGTTGAATATTTAATGGACAACGTTTGCATATGAATGACATCCAACTTATGGCTGAGCATGACTGTGACTGTGTTGGTTGCTACATATAGAACCTGACAACGAATTTAAATAAATGTGTGTTTAATTGCAATAGAAATGAAATATGTATTTATATGGATGTTGGACGGTGAATTGTATAGTCAACAATTTAATTAGATTATTTATTAGACAACGCATATAATTGTTCTAGTTTTTTTTTAAGACAACGGATTTTTTGGCTTAGAGGATAGCAAATTTTTATTGTCTCGGAGAGAGAAATTATATGGGTTCAGACTGCAAATTTATCTTGTTCCAAACTGGGTTTATTTGTTTATTGACAACGATTTATATTTTAAACAACAACAATGTCATATATTAGTGGACTAATATATTAAATTCATTAATGGATTAATATATACATTCATTAATATAAATGGATTAATATACTACAGTCATTAATGGATTAATATATACGACAACGATTTATTTATTTATTGACATTTTTACAAGTGTGCTCTACACCAATGTCATATACTAACCCTACTATGTAATATATTGATAGACAACACTATAATATAGACATCATTATCGTTGGGTTTGGGTTAGACATCAATACCTCGGCGTGTTGGATAGACCGCAGTTACCTCTGCGTTGTGAGACAACGATTCTGTTGGCAGAGAATTTATTTCTTGAAATTAATTATTGTTACTCGGATTGATTATAGATTGATATATTAGTCTTGTATAATGAATATCGTTTCAAAAATTTATGAATATTACTCTATTGGAAGGTTGGGGTCAACATTGGTCGATGACCCTTTTAAACAATGGTATTAATTGTGCAGGATTGTCATAATTTAGTTTGGAAGTAAAAACAAATTCATATAGTTTAGAATCTTGTTAGATAAAATCCATCTGTCAATATTTATTGTGTTGAATATAAAAATGAGATATCAGTACGATTCACCTAATGTCTTTGTGGAAGAAATATTTTATTGTCAATAGGAATTTAGTCTAATTCGAATTAGGTCAGGAATAATTATTTATAGTTAATTCATGGGAGCTCGTTCCAATGCTAGGTTGTGTGTTGTCTCTAAAACTTGTTCAAATAATCAGTATAGCTTCAAGCTCAACAACCCAATTATCTGATCTAATCTGGTGATATATTGATAATGAAATACCTAGGGGTTTCTCAATTTAAATTGTAACGAATGGTCACCTTCCATCCCTGATTGCTTGATTGTTTAGAGCGACTTCGTCGTAAGACATCGCATTTTCTGTATTGGTGTCAATTGGATTTAAGGAACCTTGGATTTTATGTTGGATAGAAGGTTAGAATTTTTGGGGTGTGCGTGGGTTCCTAGTGCATTGGTCGCAATGTGGCGACGTGATCCCTTGACTGGGTCATTGCGTGCATTGAGAAATAAGCGCATACGAAACTTGGCTTAGGATAGTGCGCCTCTTGAGGTGGTTGATGACTGTAGTGTTTATGATGGTGCTTGTTTGGTAACCTTTATGGTGACTATCTCTCGCACACCGAGAAGGTTCTAGTTATTGGTTGTTAAAGTTGTTGTGTCAGGTGGTTGATGTTTCCCTTTAGCATGTAAGCATTTTCTTGGTTGTGTTGGGAGGGTAGCCGATTTTATCTGCCTTTGATTTTCGCATGTTTCGCCCAATTGCTTGATGTTATAGTGTGTTGATTCATTGTTGTCGATTGCCTGAACTGCGTGTGTGGTGTTCATTTTCCGGTTGTGTGGTTTAACTGTTGTCGTTGTTGCCTTCCTACTACAAAAAAAAAAAAAAAAATTGCACTTTTTGCTTCACTTGTAGTTGTAACGATTGGGGTCATTACATATGGTATCATAGCGATTTCAACCCTTCGACTATGGATCTCTAGGCTTTCCACTGCAATAAACCCTTGAGTATTAACCTAATGCTAATAAAAAAAAATATGTTGATGTGTCCATGCGGTGATCGCGATTAGAGGATGCCACAGAGGTTCACGGTGTGGTGTCGTGGAAGGAGGTGAGACGCCTCTAGAGGTGCCTACACCCTCGGAGTCTAACCCCCAAGGGGAATAACAAATCCTTGGGATGGATTCGATTATTGTAAGGGATGAGGATGGTCTGACAAGGTCCTTCCAGAGATTGTCAGAGGCCTTGATTCACCATCTGTGTCGAGATGAGGCCAAGGCGCCTGTACCCCTGAGGGTCCACAGTGCGCCCAACCAGTACCTTTAGTATTCACCATGAACTCGAGAAGGTCAATTTTCCTGAATTCTTGGGTGCCCCAGACGTTGCAGCCACCAAGGCATCGTTGGATAATATGGCGAGGTGCCTGCACTTCATGACTAAACCTCCAACATGAAGGTTTTCATGGTGGTCTTTCAACTGAAGGGGAGAATTCTTCTATGATGGAAGACGCTCCTATCGCATTTAAACATGTCCATCGAAGATGTTTCATGACAACTGTTTGAGGAACGATACCAGGAGAGGAATCTTTTTGAAGAATTGTTGAGCATCAGCTCAACGAGTTCAACGCCTTGCAACAGAGCGTTCGTATAGTGCCCCAGTATAAGGCCCATTTTTTGAGTTGCTTCAGTATGCTCTGCAACTTTTACCGAGAAACTTAAGGGAAACAAGTTCGTGTTGGCCTCAGTGTTAGGATCCAACTTCTACTTTGGGTACCAGGAATACTGGATCGAAGAAAGTGTGTTAGAATGTGGGGAGCCACATTACCAGCATGACTACCTAGTGGAGAGGACTGGAGCATCTAGATCAACTAGACCCACTACCAAGGGAGTTTTGGGCAAGGCCCATCGGATTCATGCAGCGGTGGGTAACTGTTAGGCAGAGCACTAGTCGACTGTGCTCGAGACGTTAGATATCGTCACTGACCAGACCCTTAGTATTTTGATAGATCATGGTGCTACTGAAATTTTTATTTCTGGTGCGGTGCTAAAAAGAATTAAGGTTAAGGCAGTCGAACAGGATGAGTTTAGCTTTGTAGAAATGGCTTTTGGAGCCAAACAAAAGGTTGGTGGGAAGGTTATGGTTTGTAACCTTAACCTGGGAGAGTTTATCACCAGGGCCAACCTATACATCATGATCTTAGGATCTTATGACGTCGTGGTCGGTATGGACTGGTTGGAATCGTGTGAGGGGATACTCAACTATAAAACGAAACGCTTGAGCTTGGTCGATGATGAGGGTCAGAGACGCATGATTATAGGTCAGGACTAGGGATTTTCCCTGAGGTTCATCTCTTCCCTATAGCTATGGAAGAGCATGTGCAAGGATTGTAAACTTTATGTCATCTTTGCGTTAAACAAAAAGGGAGTAGAAGAAGTTCTAGAACACCTTCCGGTGGTGAGAGAGTTTATGGACGTCTTCCCCGAGGAGTTACCTGGAATGCCTTCAGAAGGGGAATTAGAATTTACCATTGACCTAAAATCGTGGACTCAACCGATAGAAAGAACGCCTTATCAGATATCGAACCCAGAGTTACAAGAGTTGAGAATGCAACTGAAGGAGTTGTTGGACTGGGGACTTATACGTCCAAGTGTGTCACCGTGGGGTGCACCTGTTATTTTCATACAAAATGAGGGTGGGTCATGGAGACTCTGCATTGACTACCATCAATTGAACAAGGCAACGATCAAGAATCAGTATTCGTTGCCAAGGATCGATGATCTATTTGATCAGATGAAGGGTGTGATGGTGTTTTCAAAGATCGACTTGAGATCAAGGTATCACCAGTTACGGATCAAGGAGGATGAATTCCCTAATACCGCCTTTAAGATGAGTTTTGGACATTACAAGTTTATTGTTTTACCTTTTGGACTGACAAACACCCCTGGGGTATTTATGAGTTTGATGAACGGGGTGTTACGCGACTACTTGGACAAGTTCGTCCAAGTATTCCTTGACGAAATTTTGATTTACTATCGAATGATGGAGGAGCATAATGAGCACTTGTACTTCGTACTACAGTGTCTACGAGAGAACAAATTGTATGGAAAATTGTCTAAATGATCGTTTTATCAATCGAAGATTTACTACTTAGGGCATGACATCTCCGACGAAGGTATCGTCATGGATCCAGCAAAGGTTGAGGATATTATGGAATGGTCTGCGCTGATGAATGTCCTAGAAATGCATAGCTTCATGGGTTTAGTGGGACATTATTGACAGTTCGTCGAGGGTTTTTCGAAGATAGCAAATCCAATTATGAAATTGTAGAAGAAGAACAAGAAGTTTGTTTGGACTGAGAAATGTGCGGAGGAATTTCGGAGGCTCAAGGAGATTTTTACAATGACACTGATACTGAAGGTCCCTGACATGGATGCAGAATTCTTGGTATGAACTGACACATCCAAAGAAGGCTTAAGCGGAGTCTTGATGCAATATGGTCAAGTGATCTCTTACATATCGAGAAAGTTGAGAAGGCATGAGGAGAACTATGAGATGCACGATTTGGAATTGTTAGCCAGTGTTTATTCCTTGAGAGTTTGGAGGCACTACCTTATTGGATGGAAATGGAACTAAAAACGGACCATTGTGGACTACAACACATCTTTACACAAAGCGACTTGAACACGTGACAACGGCATTGGTCGAAATTTCTTAGCGAGTATGATTTCAAGATTTCTTACCTAAAAGGGACAATGAACAGAGTGGCAGATACATTTATTCGGAGACCACACATCTTTTCAGTGATTTCCTCTTGAGATGAATCTACCTAAAAAGATTCTAACTTTACAACACGACGATGACCAGTACAAAGAGGTCAAGGATTTTATTGGACAAAACACAATGATGGTACCAAAATTTGAAGGATTTACTATGGACAACGACAGATCATTGAGATTTAAAGGTTGAAATTACAGACCACCCAACAACGGGTTGAGAAGTTTGATCCTAAACGAGTCTCACAGAGTAGTGTGCATGGATCACCCAAGAGTCACGAAGATGAGGGCAAACCTTAAACCCTTATTCTTCTGGAAAGGAATGAAAGCAGACATAGTCAACTATGTGGCAAGATGTCTAGAATGTCAGCAAGTGAAGGCTGAACATAGACATCTAGAACGACTACTATAGCCACATTATTCCTGAATCGAAATGGGAGGGAATTTCGATGGATTTCATTGTTGAATTGCCATTGACGGCAAGGAGACACGACTCAATTTTTGGGGTAGTCAACACTCTGACGAAGAGTTCTCATCTTATTCCTATGCTTACGATGTATTAGGCACCTAACATAGCTAGAGTTTTCATCAGTGAGATTGTGAGGCTGCATGGCGTGCCTAGGAGGATTATATCTAATCGAGGATCGGTGTTTACTGGACGATTTTGGACTAGTTTCCAAGAGGCCTTAGGAACCCAACTTAACTTTAGTACCGTGTATTTTTCGGAGACAGATGGGAAGACCAAATGAACAAACCAAATCTTGGAGGACATGTTGCGTATGTACGTGATGGACCAACAGAAGTGTTGGGAATAATTATTGCCACTAGTACAATTTGTATATAACCACAATTATCAAAGCACCATTAAGATGGCGCCTTTCAAGTTTATTTAAGGGTAACCATTTCAGACGCCTTTGAGTTGGGATCGGCTTGAGGATAGGGTCCTGGTGGGACCGGAAGTGATCCAAGAAATGGAAAATTAAATGAAAACTATAATACAAAGGATCAAGGAAGTGCAGGATCGGCAGAAGAGTTATGTCGATGCGCGTCGTGTAGACCATAGTTATGATATTGAGATCAAGTATTCTTGTGGGTGAAACCGCATAAGAGTTCGATCAAAGTTTGGAAAGGGTGCTAAAATATCTCCTAGGTTTGTGGGATCCTGCAAGATTGTGGAAAAGAGAGGCCTGTGGCCTATTGACTAGCCTTGCCTGATTCTTTGAGGCCTATGCACAATTTTTTTCATGTATCTATTTGAGACATTATATTAGTGACCCTACACATGTTTTAACTTGAGTACCTTGCAGGTATCGGATGGGGGTGCACTCACGGCTGATCCAATCCGCATCTTGGATCATAGCATTCGATAGCTATGGCGTCAAACAATAGATCAGGTCAAGGTCCAGTGGGACAACTATAGTCTGCACTTGGTGACTTGGGAGGACGCATATGATATGTGCCAACAGTTTCCATTTTTGTTTGATAGATAGACTTATGATACTGTGATACACTGTTATCAGCATTTATATACTATGAAACTTCAGGACAAAGTTTAAACCAAGAGCGAGTGTATTTAACATCCCTCTCTTGCGCACTCTGAGCGAACTTATCCTTGAGGACACTTGCTTATAAGTGATCCAGATTATTATACTATTAGTCGTTCGATTATGATTATGAGAGATTATGGATATGATGATTGTTATTTTGTTTTATTGACATAGACAGGTGTTATTGACTGGGTTCTCCTATGTGTGCAAAACTTTGGACATTGAGGATGCAGAAACATTGATGAAACCCCTTGGACTCTCGGTTGAGTCAGGGAGAGGACTATTGGGTTTGAATGTTATTGATGTGACACATGTACATATGATTAGATGTTATGATGATTGATTATTGTTCCTAACATGATTCGTTGATGGATGCAGGTTGACGATAGCTTTCCGACCAGACTCACATGTGGAGTAGAGGGGTCATGCAGGATGACTAGAGACTTGAGGGAGACGTGTGGACAACAACCCTGCCAGAGCTTACTAGCACTCTCAGCATGGCTTGAATTGTACGCTAACAATTACCTAGTTCGAGAAGACCCATGATGTCGTGAGGGAAGACTGCGACAGTCTCTCACAATGATTCTAAAGGGAACGCAATAAGGAAGGGGTTGTATTCCTTAGAGGCCCTTAGTCTCCTAAAAGATCACCTAGCAGACTATTGACTCCAGGGGTTTTTGATGTCTACCAAATCAGTCAAGAGGCGAGTGGAACCCTTGGAGAACATAGTGCGTCCTGAAGGGCACATCGCACAAGGAAAATGGAAAGAGGCGAGTGGCACCCTTGGAGCACGTAGTGCATCCTGAAGGGAACGTCGCACAAGGAAAACAAAAAAATGTGAGTGGCACCCTTGGAGCACCTAGTGTGTCCTGAATTGCACATCATGATTTAAATGGGTAAGTGTATAAACCTAGTTGGCCTTAAAATGAATGATGTGATAAGTAAGATTAAAAACAATTTCCCTAATAAAAATGTTGCTGAGCCTAGTGAAATTAAAATCTAGGTCTAAGTAACACATGTGGTCAAAAATAATAATCATAAATAAACATGTAACAAGAAGGGGGTAAGAAATTCAATTAAATTATTAAAATCAAATTATAATGGGGGATTAAAATTTTAAAAGGTAAATGATTGTTTTATCTACATATGCTAATTTAATTTTTAATTAAAAAGAAAAAGGGGTAAATGGTTGTTTTTCTACACTTGCTAAATTGAGTTTTAGTTAAAAAGGGGAAAGAGGGAAACTTAAAAGAAATAGGAAACTAAAGGAAAAAAGGGGAAACATAAAGAAAAAGCTAAATGTCTAACTCAGTAAGGAATCTTGCTTTGGGAACTTGCTATTCTTGAACTCAACTAGGAATTTAGTAATGCGTAAGTCATTTAAGATTTGTAAGGGAATATTGAGACACCAAGGAGCGTTTTTAGGAATGCTTTTAGGTGGGTGAGGGAAATAGGAATAATTAAATAATTAATGAAATTAATTTTCTAGTGCAACTAGGGGGATGGGTGACGTATACAAGGGAGGTTTTTTTTTATTAAATTAATGAAAAAGAAATTAAATGGGAATTTGGGAAATAAATCAC
>SNQJ01S0065168.1:28587-52766 GCA_010110895.2 Picea sitchensis | reverse complement strand
AAACAAAATTATCTAAACATAGTTAGATTACTTTGAGGAGAAGTAAGTCTTCAACTCTCATAAAACTAGCATACCCCCGAAACGGGGGAAGGGAAAGCCGATGTTGGAAAAGAAAAGGTCTTTAAATCATTAATCTATTTCTTTAATTTTACTCTCTTTGTATTTTTTTTTTAGGGAAGTGGTTAGTTGATAATTAACCATAAAGATATATTATTTGTTGTTATTTGTAAAAGTAGTTTGATTTATCATTTTTATTTAAGGAATGGTCACTAAGATTTTACTCATATCAAATATTTTTAAATTTTAAATCATTAGTTTATTTCATTAATTTTAGAAAAGACAATCTCTTACTTAATCCAAAATAGTTATAAATCTTCAAAATCAATAACAAATTTTAGATTTTACTCCTATCAAATATTTTTGGATTTTAAATCATTAATCTATTTCATTAATTTTAGAAAAGACAATCTCTTAAGTAAACCAAAACAGTTATAAATCTTACTTAAAAATTAATAACAAATTTTCAAAACAATTAAATAAATCTTCCTTTAAAATAAATAACATTTTTTTAATAACATTTTTTTCAAAACAGTTATAAATCTTACTTCAAAATCAATAACAATTTTTTTCTTTAGTAATTGAAATCAATTTTACATTTATCCAGAGTCCATTTTAGAGGGTAGTGTGCAATTTCGTGGAAGATATGAGTAACGTATTCACTTGGAAAATTGTGTGGAAGATAATAGCTATCCATTGACTTTTACACATTGTATTCGTGGTGACATCTTCATTTTGTGAAGTCTGAACATCTATGTCAATGTGGTGGAATTTATGGCAATTGCGTGGAAGATATGATTAACGTATTCACTGAAAATTATGTGAAATATGATATCTATCCATTGACATTGATGGTGTGCATTCGTGGTGATATCCTCATTTTGTGAGGTGAGTATATGTTTCAATGTGGTGGAATTTCATCCTCAAATTTTATGTTGAACAATGTTTAAGGTGTGAGAAAATGTTTAAGGTGTGAGAAGCATCATTTTAGGTCATATTGGTTTGTTACATAAAGATAAAGAAAAAATGGGTTTTCAAGGATGTACAATGTGGTGTAATTTCATCCTCACATTTTATGTTGAACAATGTTTAAGGTATTGGTTTGTTACATAAAGATAAAGAAAAAATGGGTTTTCAAGGATGTACAATGTGGTGTAATTTCATCCTCACATTTTATGTTGAACAATGTTTAAGGTGTGAGAAGCATCATTTTATGTCATATTGATTTGTTACATAAAGATAAAAAAAATGGGTTGTCAAGGATGTACAACATGGTGTAGTTACAATGTTATGTGTGGTGTTTATGGAGTAGAAATATATTTATGTGTACAATGTATTGATCTTAATAGAGTAGCTTTATTTTTTTTTTTGTCATTAGTTGATTGAATACAAATAGATACATATTATTAAGGAGTGATGTTGTATGCCTTTTAAGTAATAAGGTTGTTTTGTTAATTATTGAAGAGTGATGTTGTATGTGTTTTAAATAATAAGATTGCTTTGTTAATGTTATTATTATTGCGGGGAGGTTCTACAACCTAGTAAGGAGGACAAATTGTCAAGTGGATGATGTTAGATTTTAAATATTTCAAAAATTTAAAATTTTTTAAAATCTACTCAATTAAAAAAATTACATAATATTATATATCATATACTTTAATATATTATTATTATTTTAAAATTTACTATTATTATTTATACTTTTATTACTTTAGTATATTTACTATTATTTTAATATTTACTTAATTAAAAATGTCACAAGCTATTATATATATCATATTTACTATTACTTTAGTATATTACTATTACTTTAATAAATTTACTATTATATATATATCATATTTACTATTACTTTAGTATATTACTATTATTTTAGTAAATTTACTATTACTTTGGTATTTACTATCACTATTACTTATATCACTTTAGTATATTTACTATTACTTTAGTATTTAGTAGTTACTATTACTATTTAGAAGAATATAAGCATTGATTTTAGAGCAATTAGTTGCATTGATTTAATGCAAAAAAATATACATTGATTTAGGTGATGATACAATACAAAATTGATTTATCATAATCAATTCATTTTAACAATGATATACCATAAAATAAAAAGGTGCATTGATTTCAGTGATAACACTATAACATAAAAGAATAAGGTGCATTGGCTTTAGTGATAATACTATGTAAACTATTTAGATGCAAAGGAAAATTAATCCTCTATAATGATTTCAATGGTGAGATACAACAAATATAAATGAATTTAGAGTGAAACAAATTTCAAAAAAGATCTTATAAGTTGAAGGTGCTTCCCTAAATATGACCCTCTTATATCAATTTATTGATCTACCTTTCAACTTCTATACTTTACTTTGGGTTGAGTCTATAAGTTCTGGACTTTGGAAAGGATGTGCCATAAATTCAATGGAGCCTTAAATTAGTGGTCATGGAGACAATCATTTTGAATTTACAAATACTTTTTCAAAGGAAGTAATAGGGTGCATTGATTTCATTGATAGTGATATAATATATAGCAATAGGGTGCATTGATTTCAGTCATAATACTATGAAAAATGATTTAGCATAATCAAGTAGTTGTATTCACTTTAAGAATGATATACCATAAAACAATAGGGTGCATTGATTTCACTCATAATGATATAACACAAAAAAATTGGGTGCATTAATTTCAATGATAATACTATGAAAAATGATTCAATGCATTAATTATTTGAAGAAGTGTCACATGCCCCTCCTAAAAGAATAATATAATTTCAAAATAGATATTATAAGTAAGTCATGCACTTTGTTTGGTTATGTGTGATTTAGATATTAGCATTTGCACATTAAAACAATTATGATATTAAGATATATAAAATGTGAAAAATGTTCTCCACATGTCTCTCCTAAAAGAATAATATAATATTGAGTAAATAAAAAACTATGTGTTGAAAACAATAACATTAAATATTAAGTGAACTATCCTATTTGTGCTCTTTGAGATATTCTTGGAGAAAGTTTTAATGGAACTATTTTAGTTGCACGTAGTCTAATCTAATTGTTTGAATTTTTGGCATTTTTACTTGTTGGAACGGGTTATGCATTTATGAATTCAAAAATGCAATTTAAATAACAGAAGTTCAAAAGGTCGAATGTTTAGACAAATTCATCTTAGTTGTACTCTATGATTGAGCAGAGTTAGTTGCATTGATTTAATGAAACACAAATATGCATTGATTTAAGTGATGATAAAATAAAAAATGATTTACATAGTCAAGTAGTTGTATTCATTTTAATAATGATACAACATAAAACAATAGGGTGCATTGATTTCAATGATAATTATATAACATAAAACAATAGATTGCATTGATTTAAGTGATAATACTATGAATTCAGTGCATTAATTAATTGAAGAAATGATATAATAGAAATTGATTTTCTATATTGAATTCACATGTGAGATACATCAAATCATCAAGTGAAATGATTTTAACAATGACTTAGTGAAAACAAATTTTAAAACAGATATTATAAGTTGAAGTCATGTACTTTGTTTGGTTATGTGTGATTTATCTATTAGTGTTTGCACATTAAATCAATTATAATATTAAGATATATAAAATGTAAAAAACCCACTCAACCTATAAAAGTAAAAAAATATTGAGATTGATCACTATGTAATTATTTGTAATTTACTACATTCTTATTATTATCACATTTTTCATCATTCTACATTGTTACTTTTTATGAGTTACTTTTTCCTCATGTAACTCATTAACTATACTTTTGATTCATACTCTATATATTCTCAACAAACTCATGTAACTGAATAAATTTCAAATGATCGGATTAATCTTCGAGATATAGATATACATATTTTTGTTGATCTACAAAGTTTGTGTGACCTCCCACGACTGAAACCAACATAGATTCATCTTAACCCCAGATATATCAAGCATCGAGAGGGATCAAATATCTCAAGGTGCAAACCTTTAACCTTTCCTCAAGTTTTGCACTCTAAAAAAGATTTGTACCTTGAGAAATTTGATCCCTCTTGTCGCTTGATAAATCCGGAGTTAAGATGAATCTATACTTATGCATATCACAATAATGTGACAATAAAATAATATAGGAAAAAAGATGCTACATGGCATACTAACATGCTTGTCTACACATAAAATGTATAATGTGTGGGTATAAATAATGTAGCTTTAGTGAAGGATGAACTATAATTAACCTCAATATTGGTTTGTTGGTCGTTACATTGATAGTTGTTTTTTTACAAAAATCGTAGAGTCCATGTGCCATGCAAAAACCAAAAAACCAGGAGTTTAAAAAGGTTTACTTATTGCTATTCATGTTTGGATGGATGTAGGGTAAATAACCCATGACTATGATCTATTTTTATGTCTATTTTTAATCCTTTTTTTCACTCGTATCCAACAAATTTTGATTTTGCCACTACTACAATACGCAACTATAGTGTCACAGATTTTTATCACTATATCCATCACAATCTTGAATCGATGAGTTTTCCTATTGTGTGTTGTGTTTGGGAATCATTCCTAACATTGTCGCTATGTTGTGATATGAAGCGAAAAAACTTTAAAAAACAAGTTTGTTGCTTTGTGTCATATTTGCATTGTGATGTGTGTCGATCTTGCTTTGAGGGCATCGCATGTGCATCAATCTAATAAATGTTGCATCTAAAGTGTATCATAACCATTCTTAAGTTGAACTTTTAACATTTCTTTTATGATGTCGTTGTGAAAATAGTGGAAATTAACTTTTCTTAAAATCGTTATCATATCTGTGCACTATTTTTGATGCCATTCTTTTGAAGAGTTCCAACTAATCCTTGATTGAAGGTTGCTTAAAGAGTTCCAACTAATCCTTGAGTGGAGGTTGCTTAAAGCAACACATTGTAAAAATAAATTATAAAAGCTTTTATTAGTATTTTTTAATAATAAAAGTTACTATAATAAAATCAAGAATGTTTTATTATTAGTAATATTTTAATAATATTAAATTAGAAGAGATTTAAAATAATTTATTATAATTAATTTTAATTTTGAATTAAAAAAAATCATTATATTATTTTAATAATAATTTATTTTTTAAAAGATAATTAATAATTAATATTAATTAATTTTTTGAGTATTAAGATTAATTATAATTGATGATGATATGATTAACGTCTATTAAAACCGAATTGATTTATAAGATTTTAAGAGGGTAAGTGATTACTTGCGATTCTTTAGAATTTTGTTTCTGTGCTGGAAAATCATTAAGAGAAGATTTCCAAGATCACCATACTTTTGTTGAGTTAAGAGTTTAGGAAGGTTGGTAGTGTGACAAATATTTTGAAAATGAGATCTAATATGGGTATAGGCTGAACAATCTAAGAGAATGTGTTTTTCATCTTCAACCTTCTTAGTGTTACAAAGATGGCATACTCTTTCATTCCATGGTGTTTTAGGAATTGACCAACGCCTAGTTTCAGTATGGAGCTCGTGAGAATTTGTTCTTATCTCAGCAATGCCTATTTTTTTCTTTACACTTGGTAAAATAGATAGATAATTTTGATCTTCTAGATTAGGGTTGATTACATCCTTATAATACCTTAATTTTTTTTCCCTCTAACTCTTTATCACACCCCATTTTCTCCTTAAATTTTGATTTGACGTTTTTTTAATAGTATCTTTATTCTGCAAAATGGTGTCTTCCATGATTCCCCAATAGTTTATCCAAGACTGGGCATCTTTATGCCATCCTCGCTTGATTCAATGGTGGTTATGACTCGATTTTGAAGCAAATTTAGGAAGCCTCTTGTATTCCATGTTGTTTAACTTGTTCTTATACATTAGGTATCTAGTCATAGCCATGCTCTCAATGGGGGAGAGGCTTGTTTCTAAGAGGAGGATGGGATAGGGCGTATTTCTTTTAATTTTGAGATTACAGGTTATAATTTTATTTTATTTTCTCTATGTTTCTCCAGGATTCACGAGAGATACTACAACCCCATACTTCACATCCATAAATAATAATAGGTGTAACAAGAGTCTCGAAGAGGAGTTTAGTATTATCTCAACTCCAAATATCAACTGATTTACAATTGTTTTCAAGCCCATAATAAACTTTCCATCCCCCAATAATCTTGTTCTCAATGCTATAATTCCAATTGAGCTTGTGGTGAATATCAATTCCAAGATATTTGTACGAAGTCACTTCCTCCAAGTTGTTGTTGTCATATACGAAGGTATCATAACGGATCTTATTGGATTTAATAATCATGAACTTAGTCTTTTCAATATTAACAGTCATACCCATATTGGAGCAAAAATCCTTGAGGATTCTTAGTTGGTTTTCGATATCACTGTAACGACCCCAATCATTACGACTACAAGCGAAGCAAAATGTGCATTTTTTTTTTGTTTGAAGCAGGAAGACAATGGTGAAAACAGTTAAACCACACAACCAGATGATGAACACCACGCACATAGGTCAGGAAACAAACACCAATGACTCAACACACTAGCACATCGAGCAACTAGGTGAAACATGCGAAAATCAAAGGCATATAAAATCGGATACCTGCCTGACACAACCAAGACAATGCCTAAAAGATAAAGGACAACATCAAGCACCCGACACAACAACTTCGATGACTAGTAAATAGAACCTTCCCGGCGTGTGAGAGACAGTCACCATAAAGGTTACCAAACAAGCACCATCATAAACACTATAGTCATCAACCACCTCGAGAGGCACACTATCCTAAGCCATGTTTCATATGCGCTTATCGCTCAACGGGTGCAACGACCCTGTCAAGGGATCACGTCATCACATTGCGAATGATGTGCCAGGAATCTACGTGCAACCAAAAACTTCTAACCTTCTATCCAACATAAAATCCAAGGTTCCTTAAATCCAATTGACACTGATACATAAAATGCAACATCTTACGACGAAGTCGCTCTAAAAAATCAAGCAATCATGGATGCAAGGTGACCATTCGTTACAATTTAAATTGAGAAACCACTAGGTATTTCATTAGCAAGATATCACCAGATTAGATCGGACAATCAGGTTGTCGATATTGAATCTATACTGATTATCCAAACAAGTTTTAGAGACAACACACACCCTAGCATTGGAACGAGCTCCCATGAATTAACTATAAATAATTCTTCTTGACCCAATTCGAATTAGACTAAATTACTATTGACAGTAAAATATTTCTTCCACGAAGACATTAGGTGAATCGTACTGATATCTGATTTTTAGATTCAACGCAATAAATATTGACAGATGCATTTTATATAACAAGATTCTAAACTATACAAAATTGTTTTTACTTCCAAACTAAATTCTGACAATCCTGCACAATTAATACCATTGTTTAAAAGGGTCATCGACCAATGTTGACCCTAGCCTTCCAATAGAGTAATATTCATAAATTTTTGAAATGATATTCATTATACAAGACTAATCTATCAATCTATAATCAATCTGAGTAATACTAATTAATTTCAAGCAATAAATTCTCTGCCAACAGAATCACTGTCTCACAACGCAGAGGCAATTGTGGTCTATCCAACACGCCGAGGTATTGCTGTCTAACACAAACCCAATGATAATGATGTCTAGATTATAGTGTTTTCTATCAATATATTACATAGCAGGATTAATATATGACATTGGTGTAGAGCACACTCATAAAACTGTCAATAAATAAATAAATCTCTGTCGTATATATTAATCCCTTAATGAATGTAGTATATTAATCCATTTATATTAATGAATGTATATATTAATCCATTAACGACTGTAATATATTAATCCATTAATATATGACATTTCTGTTCTTTAAAATATAAATCATTGTCCATAAACAAATAAATTCTCAGTATGGAACAAGATAAATTCGCAGTCTGAACCCATATAATTTCGTTTTCTGAGACAATAAAATTTTTCTATCCTCTAAGCCAAAAAATTCGTTGTCTTAAAAAAAATTTGGAACAATTATATGCACTGTCTAATAAATAATCTAATTAAATTGCTGACTATACAATTCGCTGTCCAACATCCATATACACACATATTTCATTTCTATTGCAATTAAACACATGTTTATTAAAATTCATTGTCAGGATCTATATGCAGCAACCAACACAGTCGCAGTCACACTCAACCGTAAGTTCGATGTTGTTCATATGCAAACGCTATACATTAAATATTCAACGCTGCATGCCTAACAATATATAGACAGATTTATAATAAATTCATTTCCAAATATCTATATAAATCTATACAATATAATGTTGTCTAATAAATCTATGAATTTCAGAGACACCCAATATATAAATTCTTTGCAATTAAAATGCCACCAGTTACACAGTAGAAACACCACCAAATACACAGTAAAAACACTACCCATTACACAGTAAATATACATGCATTCAAGGTAAATACGCAGGCATTCAAGGTAAAATTTTCGTTGTTATTCAAGGCCTAAATTTACTGTTATTGAAGTGTAAAAATGCAGGCATTCAAGGTAAAATTTTTGTTGTTATTCAAGGCCTAACTTTACTATCATTCAAGTGTAAAAATGCAGTCAATATATACATTAAAACGCTGTCATTCACATATTAATAACGCTGAGATTTTACCAATCAAAGAGATGGGAACTGTCATTAAAATCGCAGAGAATAAAATGCCATCCAAAAACGCAAAGGTGATATTAAAAACACAGAGAATATTAAGTTGTTCGCAGAGAGAAATGATAAACAATATGCAGAGATACTTAACCAAAAGAAGATGCAAGGAAAATCGTTCAGCCATGAATCAATCAAATGGAGAGATAAGTAAGGGGTAGACAACTTGGAAAAATTATCCTTTGCTCATCATCCTTGCATAGAAAATCAGGGAATTAGAATCTATAGGTCTTTAAACATCGAAGTGACGACCGTCGATTCAGCTCCTGGTCGACTTCTCAGGCATGGAATGATGACCTAGGGATAAGGGTAGAAGATAAGCACAATATCTTCATAATAATCAATAAAACCCACACAGATAAGTTATTGAAATCAGAAGTTGGGTTCGCCAAGGGAAATCCATTCTAAAAACAACAAGCAAGGGGATTACAATACCGTAGGAAAGAAGGTGCAAGCCAACACATGGAAATGAAATCTTAAACGAGCACAAAGAAATAACATGTGTAAATTTAATTTCGTTGCAAGTAACAATTAAACCAGCGTACCTTAGCCAAACATGACTGCTTAGTATTTTTTGTCTCGTGCGTGGTCCATCCAACTTCCACTTGCTGACCGATGTGACCTCACCGGTACCTCCCAGCCAATGCTAGGGGTAGTCTTCTTCCCCCTGAGCTCCCCGAGCTGCAAAGGGGCCACACACCTAATACCAGAGAACCACTATCACCCATCTCGCCTCACAAGGTCGAGCTACCACTTGTTACTCGAGCTGGGTATCCCAACTCCCAAAAGATAAGTTCAGTCAAGACAAAAATTCAGCAGCGTAACGGTATTCATAAAGATGAGATCCATACTCCCCCTCCTCCATCCTTTTTATAGAGTTTTTAAGTGATTTATTTCCCAAATTCCCATTTAATTTCTTTTTCATTAATTTAATAAAAACAAAATCTCCCCCGTACACATGTCACCCATCCCCCTAGTTGCACTAGAAAATTAATTTCATTAATTATTTAATTATTCCTATTTCCTTCACCCACCTAAAAACATTCCTAAAAATGCTCCTTGGTGTCTCAATATTCCCTTACAAATCTTAAATGACTTACGCATTACTAAATTCCTAGTTGAGTTCAAGAATAGCAAGTTCCCAAGGCAAGATTCCTTACTGAGTTAGACATTTAGCTTTATCTTTATGTTTCCCCTTTTTCGTTTAGTATCCTATTTCTTTTAAATTTCCCTCTTTCCCCTTTTTAACTAAAACTCGACTTAGCAAGTGTAGAAAAACAACCATTTACCCCTTTTTCTTTTTAATTAAAAATTAAATTATCATATGTAGATAAAACAATCATTTCCCTTTTAAAATTTTAATCCCCCATTATAATTTGATTTTAATAGTTTAATTGAATTTCTTACCCCCTTCTTGTTACATGTTTAATTATGATTATTATTTTTGACCACATGTGTTACTTAGACCTAGATTTTAATTTCACTAGGCTGGGCGACATTTTTATTAGGGAAATTGTTTTTAATCTTACTTATCACATCATTCATTTTAAGGTCGACTAGGTTTATACACTTACCCATTGAAATCACGACATGCAATTCAGGACACACTAGCTGCTCCAAGGGTGCCACTCGCCTTTTTTTGTTTTCCTTGCGCGACGTTCCCTTCAGGATGCACTACGTGCTCCAAGGGTGCCACTCGCCTCTTTCCATTTTCCTTATGCGATGTGCCATGCAGGACGCACTACATACTCCAAGGGTTCCACTCACCTCTTGACTGATTTGGTAGACATAAAAAACCCCTGGAGTCAATAGTCTGCCAGGTGATATTGTGGGAGACTAAGGGCCTCTAAGGAATAAGGTCCCTTCCTTATTGCATTCCCTTTAGAATAATTGTGAGAGACTGTCGCAGTCTTCCCTCACGACATCATGGGTCTTCTCGAACTAGGTAATTGTTAGCGTACAATTCGAGCCATGCCGAGAGTGCTAGTAGGCTGTGGCAAGGTTGTTGTCCACACGTCTCCCTCAAGTCTCTGGTCATCCTGCATGACCCCTCTACTCCACATGTGAGTCTGGTCGGAAAGCTATCGTCAACCTGCATCCATCAACGAATCATGTCAGGAACAATAATCAATCATCATAACATCTAATCATATGTACATGCGTCACATCAATAACATTCAAACCCAATAGTCCTCTCCCTGACTCGATCCGTAGTCCAAGGGGTTTCATCGATGTTTCTGCATCCTCAATGTCCAAAGTTTTGCACACTTAGGAAAACCCAGTCAATAGCACTTGTCTATGTCAATACAACAAAATACCAATCATCATATCCATAATCTCTCATAATCTTAATCGAACGACCGATAGTATAATAATCTGGATCACTTCCAAGCAAGTGTCCTCAAGGATAAGTTCGCTCAGTGCATGCAAGAGAGGGATGTTAAATACACTCGCTCTTGGTTTAAACTTCGTCTTGAAGTTTCATAGTATATAAATGCCAATAAAAGTGTATCACAGTATCATAAGTCTATCTATCAAAAAAAAAATGGAAACTGTTGGCGCATATCATATGCGTCCTCCCAGGTCACCAAGTGTTGACTATAGTTGTCCCACTGGACCTTGATCTGATCTACTGTTCGATGCCATAGTTGTCAAATGCGATGGTCCAGGATGCAGATTGGCTCAGCCGTGAGCGCACCCCCATCCGATACCTGCAAGGTACTCAAGTCAAAACACGTGTAGGGTCATTAATATAATGTCTCAAATAGATACATGAAAAACATCGTGCATAGGCCTCAAAGAATCAGGCAAGGCTATTCAATAGGCCACAAGCCTCTCTTTTCCACAATCTCGTAGGATCCCACAAACCTAGGAGATATTTTAGCACCCTTTCCAAACTCTGATCGAACTCTTATGAAGTTTCACCCACAATAATAATTGATTTCAATATCGTAACTACAGTCGACATGACGCGCATCGACATAACTCTTCTGCCGATCCTGCACTTCCTTGATCCTTTGTATTATAGTTTTCATTTAATTTTCCATTTCTTGGATCACTTCCGGTCCCACTAGGACCCTATCCTCAAGCTGATCCCAACTCAAAGGCATTTGACACGATTACCCTTAAATAAACTCGAAAGGCACCATCTTAATGGTGCTTTGATAATTGTGGTTATATACGAATTCTACTAGTGGAAATAATTCTTCCCAACGCTTCTGTTGGTCCATCACGTACATACGCAACATGTCCTCCAAGATTTGGTTTGTTCATTTGGTCTTCCTATTTGTCTTCAGGTAATACGTGGTACTAAAGTTAAGTTGGGTTCCCAAGGCCTCTTGGAAACTAGTCCAAAATTGTCCAGTAAACATCGATCCTCGATCAAATATAATCCTCTTAGGCACGCCATGCAGCCTCACAATCTCACTGATGAAAAATCTAGCTATGTTAGGTGCCTAATACATCATAAGAACAGGAATACGATGAGAACTCTTCGTCAAAGTGTTGACTACCCCAAAAATTGAGTCGTGTCTCCTTACCGTCAATGGAAATCCAACAATGAAATCCATTGAAATGCCCTCCCATTTCGATTCAAGAATAGTGTGGCTATAGTAATCATTACGGATGTCTATGTTCATCCTTCACCTGCTGACATTCTAGACATCTTGCCACATAGTTGACTATGTCTGCCTTCATTCCTTTCCAAAAGAATAAGGGTTTAAGGTTTTCCCTCATCTTCGTGACTCCTGGGTGAGCCATGCACACTGCTCTGTGAGCCTCGTTTAGGATCAAACTTCTCAACCCGTTTTTGGGTGGTCTATAATTTCAACCTTTAAATCTCAATGATCCGTCATTGTCCATAGTAAATCCTTCAAATTTTGGTACCATCATTGTGTTTTGTCCAATAAAAACCTTGACCTCTTTGTACCAGTCATCATCGCGCTGTAAAGTTAGAATCTTTTTAGGTAGATTCATCTCAAGAGGAAATCACTGAAAATATGTGTGGTCTCCGAATAAATGCATCTGCCACTCCGTTCACTATCCCTTTTAGGTAAGAAATCTTGAAATCATACTTGCTAAGAAATTCCGACCAACGCAGTTGTCACGCGTTCAAGTCGCTTTGCGTAAAGATGTGTTGTAGTCCACAGTGGTCCATTTTTAGTTCCATTTCCATCCAATAAGGTAGTGTATCCAAACTCTCAAGGAATAAACAATGGATAACAATTCCAAATCGTGCATCTCATAGTTCTCCTCATGCCTTCTCAACGTTCTCGATATGTAAGCGATCAGTTGACCATCTTGCATCAAGACTCCGCCTAAGCCTTCCTTGGATGCGTTAGTTCATACCAAGAATTCTATGTCCATGTCAGGGACCTTCAGTATCGGTGTCATTGTAAAAAGCTCCTTGAGCCTCCGAAATTTCTCTGCGCATTTCTCATTCCAAACAAACTTCTTGTTCTTCTTCTGCAATTCCGTAATCGGATTTGCTATCTTCGAAAAACCCCCGATGAACTGTTGATAATGTCCCGCTAAACCCATGAAGCTACACATTCCTGGGACATTCTTCGGTGCAGACCATTCCATAATAGCCTCGACCTTTGCTGGATCCATGACGATACCTTCGCCGGAGATGTCATGCCATAAGTAGTGAATCTTCGATTGATAAAACGATCATTTAGACAATTTTCCATACAATTTGTTCTCTTGTAGACAATGTAGTATGAAGTACAAGTGCTCATTATGCTCCTCCATCGTCCGATAGTAAATCAAAATTTTGTCAAGAAATACTTGGACGAACTTGTCCAAGTAGTCGTGTAACACCCCGTTCATCAAACTCATAAATACCCTAGGGGCGTTTGTCAATCCAAAATGTAAAAAAATAAACTCATAATGTCCAAACCTCATATTAAAGGTGGTATTAGGGAATTCATCCTCCTTGATCCGTAACTGGTGATACCTTGATCTCAAGTCGATCTTTGAAAACACCATCACACCCTTCATCTGATCAAACAGATCATCGATCCTTGGCAACGAACACTGATTCTTGATCATTGCTTTGTTCAATTGATGGTAGTCAATGCAGAGTCTCCACGACCCATCCTTATTTCGTATGAAAATAACAGGTGCACCCCACAGTGACACACTTGGATGTATAAGTCCCCAGTCCAACAACTCCTTCAGTTTCATTCTCAACTCTTGTAACTCTGGGTTTGACATCCGATAAGGCGTTCTTTCTATTGGTTGAGTCCCCGGTTTTAGGTCTATGGTAAATTCTAATTCCCCCTCTGGAGGCATTCCAGGTAACTCCTTAGGGAAGACGTCCACAAACGCTCTCACCACCGGAAGGTGTTCTAGACCTTCCGCTACTCCCTTTTCGTTTAGCGCAAAGATCACATAAAGTTTACAATCCTTGCACATGCTCTTCCATAGCTATAAGGAAGAGATGAACCTCGGGGAAAATCCCTGGTTTTGACCTATAATCACGCGTCTCTGACCCTCATCATTGACCAAGATCAAGCGTTTCATTTTATAGTTGAGTATCACCTCACACGATTCCAACCAGTCCATACCGACCACGACGTCATAATATCCTAAGATCGTGACGTACAGGTTGGCCCTAGTGACAAACTCTCCCAGGTTAAGGTTACAACCCGTAACCTTCCCACCAACCTTCTGTTTGGCTCCAGAAGCCATTTCTACAAAGCTAAACTCATCCTGCTCGACTCCCTTAACCTTAATTCTTTTTAGCACCGCACCATAAATAAAAATTTCGGTAGCACCATGATCTATCAAAATACTAAGGGTCTGGTCAGTGACGATATTTGACATCTCGAGCACATTCGACTGGTTCTCTGCCTAGTAGTTACCCACTGCTGCATGAATCCGATGGGCCTTGCCCAAAACTCCCACGGTAGTGGGTCCAGTTGATCTAGATGCTCCGGTCTTCTCCACTGGGTAGTCATGCTGGTAATGTGGCTCCCCACACTCCAACACACTTTCTTCGGTCCAGTATTCCTGGTACCCGAAGTAGAAGTTGGATCCTAACACTGAGGCCAACACAAACTTGTTTCCCTTAAGTTTCTCGGTAAAATTTGCGGAGCATACTGAAGCAGCTCCAAAAATGGGCCTCGTACTAAGGCACCATACGAATGCCCTATCGCAAGGCGTTGAACTCGTTGAGATGACGCTCAAAAAATTCCTCAGAAATATTCCTCTCCTGGAACCGTTCCTCAAACCGTTGTCATGAAACGTTTTCGAAGGACATGTTCAAATGCGATAGGAGCATCTTCCATCATAGAAGAATGCTCCCCTTCAGTTGAAAGACCACCATGCAAACCTTCATGTTGGAGGTTTAGTCGCGAAGTGCAGGCACCTTGCCATATTATCCAACCATTCCTTAGTGGCTGCAACATCCAGGGCACCCAAGAATTCAGGAAAATTGACCTTCTCGAGTTCATAGTGAATACTAAAGGCACTGGTTGGGCGTGCTGTGGACCCTCAGGGGTAAAGGCGCCCTGGCCTCATCTCAGCATATATGGTGAATCAAGGCCTCTAACAATCTTTGGAAGGACCTTGTTAGACCATCCTCATCCCTTACAATAATCTAATCCATCCCAAGGACTTGTTATTCCCCTTGGGGGTTAGACTCCAAGGGTGCAGGCGCCTCTAGAGGTGTCTCACCTCCTTCCACGACACCACACCATGAACCTCTGTGGCATCCTCTAATTGTGATCACCGCATGGACACGCCAACATTTTTTTTTTATTAGCACTAGGTTAATACTCAAGGGTTTACTGCAGTGGAAAGCCTGGCGATCCATAGTTGCAGGGTTGAACTCGCTATGATACCATATGTAATGAACCCAATCGTTACAACTACAAGCGAAGAAAAAAGTGCAATTTTTTTTTTATTTGTAGCAGGAAGGCAACAACGACAACAGTTAAACCACACAACTGGACAATGAACACCATGCACGCAGGTCAGGCAATCGACAACAATGAATCAACACACTAGCACATCGAGAAACTAGGCGAAACATGTGAAAATAAAAGGCAGATAAAATTGGCTACCCTCCCAACACAACCAAGACAATGCCTACATGCTAAAGGACAACATCAACCACCTGACACAACAACTTCGACGACCAATAACTAGAACCTTCTTGGTGTGCGAGAGATAGTCACCATAAAGGTTACCAAACAAGCACCATCATAAACACTACAGTCATCAACCACTTCGAGAGGCGCACTATCCTAAGCCAGGTTTCGTATGCGCTTATCGCTCAATGCACACAATGACCCAGTCAAGGGATCACGTCGCCACATTATGACCGGTGTGCTAGGAACCCATGCGCACCCAAAAAATTCTAACCTTCTATCCAACATAAAATCCAAGGTTCCTTAAATCCAATTGACACTAATACACAAAATGCGATGTCTTACAACAAAGTCGCTCTAAACAATCAAGCAATCAGGGATGCAAGGTGACCATTCGTTACAATTTAAATTGAGAAACCCCTAGGTATTTCGTTAGCAATATATCACCAGATTAGATCAAACAATCGAGTTGTTGAGCTTGAAGCTATACTGATTATCTGAACAAGTTTTAGATACAACACACAACCTAGCATTGGAACGAGCTCCCATGAATTAACTATAAATAATTCTTCTTGACCCAATTCGAATTAGACTAAATTCCTATTGACAATAAAATATTTCTTGCACGAAGAAATTAGGTGAATCGTACTAATATCTCATTTTTATATTCAACACAATAAATATTGACAGATGCATTTTATCTAACAAGATTCTAAACTATACGAATTTGGTTTTACTTCCAAACTAAATTTTGACAATCCTGCACAATTAATACCATTGTTTAAAAGGGTCATCGACCAATGTTGACCCCAACCTTCCAATAGAGTAATATTCATAAATTTTTGAAACGATATTCATTATACAAGACTAATCTATCAATCTATAATCAATCCAAGTAACAATAATTAATTTCAAGCAATAAATTCTCTGCCAACAGAATCGTTGTTCCACAACGCAGAGACAATTGTGGTCTATCCAACATGTTGAGGTATTGATGTCTAACCCAAGCCCAACGATAATGCTGTCTAGATTATAGTGTTCTCTATCAATATATTATAGAATAGGATTAGTATATGACATTGGTGTAGAGCACACTTATAAAACTGTCAATAAATAAATAAATCGTTGTCGTATATATTAATCCATTAATGACTGTAGTATATTAATCCATTTATATTAATGAATGTATATATTAATACATTAATGACTTTAATATATTAATCCATTAATATATGACATTGCTGTTGTTTAAAATATAAATCGTTGTCAATAAACAAATAAATTCCCAGTCTGGAACAAGATAAATTCGCAGTCTGAACCCATATAATTTCTCTCTCCGAGACAATAAAAATTCACTATCCTTTAAGCCAAAAAATTTGTTGTCTTAAAAAAAACCTAGAACAATTATATGCGTTGTCTAATAAATAATCTAATTAAATTGCTGACTATACAATTCGTTGTCCAATATCCATATACACACATATTTCATTTCTATTGCAATTAAACACACATTTATTTAAATTCGTTGTCAGGATCTATATGCAGCAACCAACACAGTCATAGTCACGCTCAACCATAAGTTGGATGTCATTCATATGCAAACGTTGTCCATTAAATATTCAACACTTCTTGTCTAACAATATATAGATGACTTTATAATAAATTCGCTGCCAAATATCTATATAAATCTATACAATACAATGTTGTCTAATAAATCTATGAATTTCACAGACACCCAATATATAAATTCGTTGCAATTAAAATGCCACTAGTTACACAATAGAAACACGACCAAATGCGTAGTAAAAATGCTACCCATTACACAATAAATACTTAGGCATTCAAGGTAAATACACAAGCATTACACAGTAAATACACAAACATTCAAGGTAAAATTTTTGTGGTTATTCAAGGCCTAAATTTATTGTTATTCAAGTGTAAAAACACAAGCATTCAAAGTAAAATTTTTGTTGTTATTCAAGGCATAAATTTACTGTCATTCAATTATAAAAATGCAGTCAATATTTACATTAAAACACTGTCATTCACATATTAATAACACTGATATTTTACCAATCAAAGAGCTGAGAACTATCATTAAAATCATAGAGAATAAAATTCCATCAAAAAATGCAGAGGTGATATTAAAAATGTAGAGAGTATTAAGCTATTCGCAGAGAGAAATGATAAACAATACACAGAGATACTCAATCACAAGAAGGCGCAAGGACAATCATTCACCCACAAATCAATCAAACGTAGAGATAAGTAAGGGGTAGACAGCTGGGCAAAATTATCCTTCGCTCATCATCCATGCATAGAAAAGCAGGGCATTAGAATCTATAGGTATTTAAACACCGAAGTGACGACTGTCGATTCATCTCTTGGCCAACTTCTCAGGCATGGACTGGTAACCTAAGGATAAGAGAGAAATATAAGCACAATATCTTCATAATAATCAATAAAACCCACATAGATAAGTTATTGAAATCAGAAGTTGGGTTCGCCAAGGTAAATCCATTCAGAAAACAACAAGCAAGGGGATTGCAATACTGTGCGAAAGCAAGTGCAAGCCAGTGCATAGAAATGAAATCTTAAATGAGAACAGAGAAAAAACATGTCTAAATTTAATTTCATTGCAAGTAACAATTAAACCAGTGTACCTTAGTGAAACACGACTTCTCAGTAGTTTCTGTCCTGCACGCGCTCTGTCTAGCTTTCGCTTGCCGACCGATGTGACCTCACCGGTACCTCCCAGCCAATGTTAGGGGTACTCTTCTTCCCCATGATCCCCTCGAGTCGCAAAGGGGCCACACACCCAATACTAGAGAACCTCTAGCACCCATCTCGCCTCGCAAGTTCGAGCTACCACTCGTTACCAGAGTTGGGTATTCCAACTCCCACAAGATAAGTTCAGTCAAGACAAAAATTCAGCAACGTAATGTTACGCATAAAGATGAGATCCATACTCCTCCTCCTCCTCCATCCTTTTTATAGAGTTTTTAAGTGATTTATTTCCCAAATTCCCATTTAATTTATTTTTCATTAATTGAATCAGAAAAAACCTCCCTTGTACACATGTCACCCATCCCCCTAGTTGCACCAGAACATTAATTTCATTAATTATTTAATTATTCCTATTTCCCTGACCCACCTAAAAGAATTCCTAAAAACACTCCTTGGTGTCCCAATATTCCCTTACAAATATTAAATGACTTACGTCTTACTAAATTCCTAGTTGAGTTCAACAATAGAAAGTTCCCAAGGCAATATTCCTTACTAAGTTAGACATTAATATTTTTCTTTATGTTTCCCCTTTTTCCTTTAGTTTCCTATTTCTTTTAAGTTTCCCCGTTTCTTCTTTTTAACTAAAACTCAATTTATCAAGTGTAGAAAAACAACAATTTATCCCTTTTTCTTTTTAATTAAAAATTAAATTAGCATATGTAGATAAAACAATCATTTCCCTTTTAAAATTTTAATCCCCCATTATAATTTGATTTTAATAATTTAATTGAATTTCTTACCCCCTTCTTGTTACATGTTTAATTATGATTATTATTTTTGACCACATGTGTTACTTAGACCTAGATTTTAATTTCACTAGGTTGGGCGACATTTTTACTAAGGAAATTGTTTTTAATCTTACTTATCACATCATTCATTTTAAGGTCGACTAGGTTTATTCACTTACCCATTGCAATTGCGACGTGCCCTTCAGGACACACTAGGTGCTCCAAGGGTGCCACTCACCTTTTTCTGTTTTCCTTGTGGGACGTGCCCTTCAGGATGCACTACGTTCTCCATGGGTGCTACTCACCTCTTTCCGTTTTCCTTGTGCAACATTCCCTTCAGGACGCACTACGTTCTCCAAGGATGCCACTTGCCTCTTGACTGAGTTGGTAGACATAAAAAACTACTGGAGTCAATACTGTACCAGGCGATCTTGTGGGAGACTAAGGGCCTATAAGGAATAAGGCCCCTTCCTTATTGCATGCCCCTTAGATTCATCATGAGAGACTATCACACTCTGACCTCACAAAATCGTGGGTCTTCTCGCACTAGGTAATTGTTAGCCTTCAGTTCGAGCCACAGTGGCATGCTAGTAGGCTGTGGAAGGGCTGTTGTCCACACCTCTCCCTCAATTCTTTAGTTGTCCTGCGTGAGCCCTCTACTCCACATGTAAGTCTGATCGACAAGATATCGTCAGCCTACATCCATCAACAAATCATGTCAGCAACAATAATCAATCATCATAACATCTAATCATATGTACATGTGTCACATCAATAACATTCAAACTCAACAGTCCTCTCCTTTACTCGATCCAGAGTCCAAGGGGTTTCATCGATGCCTCTGCATCCTCAATGTCCAAAGTCCTGCACACTTAGGAGAACCTAGTCAATAGAACCTTTCTGTGTCAATACAAAAAAATAACATATCATCATATCCATATTGTCTCATTATCATAATCGAATGACCGATAGTATAATAATCCGGATCACTTGCAAGAAAGTGTCCTCAATGATAAGTTTGCTCCTTGCGCGTAAGAGTGAGATATTACAATCATGGGGACTCCTTTCCATAAGAATGATATCATCGTCACAAAGCATAAGATTGATGACTATACCAGTGAGAGTAGGGTCGACACAACCTGCATTTTCCAAGCAATCTTCTAACTTGTCAATGTATATGCCAAAAAGGGTAGGGGACAATGGACAACCTTGTTTGACTCTGATATTGCAGTTAATCTCTTTTGATCATCCCTCAATGTTTTTAAAATTAGAAATAAATTTATCATACATCCTTATTGCAGTAACCCTCAACTCGAGAGGCACTTTTATCTCTTCCAACCTATTCCACAGGATTTTCCTAGGAACCATGTCAATTTTTTTTCTAAAGTTAACAAAACAACAAAAAAGATTGGTTTTAATATTGCGAAACTCCTTTGCAATGATCCTAAAGGTAACAAGATGGTACAAAGTTGAATGATATCTCCTAAACTCAACCTTGCCTTTATCTCTTTTACCATGACTTTCTAGCCAAAGGCTAATATTCTTTTCCAAAATAATTCCATAAATCTTGGATAAAATCAGGCTAGTCATAATGGTCCTATAATTGGAGTGAATGTTTCTATCCCCATTTTTAAAAATAAGAACAATGAGGCTTTTCATAGAGGGTTTAGAGAAGCCCTTCTTGACTGTTAAATTGAAGAGCTTGTGTATGTGAGGGATAAGGATTGGCCCTCCGATTTTAAAAATTTAATCTTGGTAGCCTTGAATGTCCTTAGCTTTCCCATTTTCAAGCCGCTTAACCTTGAACTCTATGTTATCTAAAGAAAAAACTTATTCCATTGTAGGGATAATAGGAGTGGTGTCCATGGAATTAGGGAACGCGTAAAGACTTTTAAGGTAGGAATTCCATCCCCTTAAGTGAATCTTATTATTTTCTTTAGTATTGTAGCTTAGAATTTGGCTCCATAACTTCTTAGGATCCAACTTATATAGTTGTGAAATTTGCTCTTGCCTTTTATTGATATAGTGACCTTTTCCCCTTTTAATTAGGGATTTGTACGTATTGATCTTATCGAGTTTTAAGGACTCATTGGAAGCATCCCTAATGTCTTTCCTAGCAATTTTACAATCTTTATCATACCAAGTGTTGGTCATTCTATTATTCTTTTTGTAGGACACCTCGAAATAAAACTTGTTAATAGAAGTGGAAAGGGTAGTTGTAAAATTATGATAGAGTTCTTCAATGTTGTCCTTATAAGTTAAGAGATTTAATTTAATATTTAAATCCTTTAAGAAAATGTCAACTTTACTTTTGTCAAAGTGCAAATTCCTTTGCTTATCATAATTCTCTTCAATGACGCTCCTATGCATGCAAAATTTTAGAGTTAGGGTTAAAGGTTTATGATCAGAGTCAGGCTCATGGTCATTTAAAAGGTCAAAAGTTGTTATTTGGTTGGAAACAAAGATATCAGATATCACATAATCTACAACACCACTACCTAGCCCATGAATACAAGTCATCTAGTTGGAGTTTGGCCACTTCATTACTCCAATAACTAATTAATAATATTAATATTTTAATAAATTATTAATCATAATCATCGTACATATTGTTCATCACAATATCATAGTTGATTAAGTTATATATATATATATTTCTAGTTTGTCCATGACCTGCGGGACTAGCCTATGGCTTGAGAATCCGTGACTCACGTGCATCTAATCCGTCAAAATAACCTAGGGATCGCACCCAGCCTGAGCCACACCAAGCCTTAACATGGCTGGATTTTTTGTCTCCACAGGTTTCCAACCAGTGACTTTACCATCATGGAGTGCCTTAATAGCACACTCCATCACCGACAGTCCTACACCTCGGGGACGTTCTTCACATCATGGAGTGCCTTAATAGCACACTCCATCACCCATACCCTACACCCTGTGGACGTGCCTTCATATATATATATATATATATATATATATATATATATATATATATATAAGAACAATGCAAATATTGGGGATAATACATTTATATATTTATGTAATCAACATACTCAAATGGTTTTAAACATTTTACCCTATTTATGTTTTATGTTGATATATTCGTATGTAGATTGGTTGAGTCAAACATCGGGTGAATTATTCTCATAAAATATAGCTTATGAATTAATGATTAAGAATAATTCAAAAAATAATAATATAAATTCACCATGTGTGTGTTAAAAACTACCAATAGTACATTGAATATTTGACATCACTACACTCTTAATTCTACATGACCACCCACATTTACTTCATCACTTACATTTACATTATTATCTTCTTTTCTTGGTGCAATAATTTCCACATGCATATTTTCAAAAACCTCTCTTTCCATGGGTGTACATGGAATAACAAACCATCAAATTTTGTAAGACACATTCGGATGGAAGAAAATCTAATCATAGTGTTTTGAAAGAACAAATGGTTTGGTTCGAAATGTTGACATTTTTCTATGCATGTCAATAGAATATAATTCACTAGATCTATGCCATGCTTAACATATCTCCTTTTATAAAAAAGATCAAACCATTTACAATTATTTTAGTTACCAAATTTATGAGAACCCTTTGGATTTCTCTGTTTTTATAGGTTGCATTTAGTTGTTGTTTTTACCCCCATTTTGAAAAGTTGTGCTGCACTTTTTCATTTTTTGGGGTTAAAATTACCACCTTTTGCAACCATGGGCCTTAACAACCTTGTAATGTTGTTAACAAAAATCTTAATATCACCTCTTGAATAAAAAGGTGGTGCTAACAGAAACACCATTTTTTTAATAACCACGACTGTTGCAACAAAAAACTAAAATCAACCCTTGAATTGAAAATTAGTTCTTTTAATGACACTATTTTTTCGAGCTTAAAATTATAATAATTTTGAAAAGATTGACTTAAAAACACAATATAATTATATAATAAATAATTAAAAAAATCATAAAATAAAAATAGGGAGAAAGAAAACCAAAACTTAGGAAAAAACATGTTTTAAAAAAATAAAAAATACATTTTAATTTTAAGAAAACATAATTTATAAATATAAAAATTGGCCATACACCCTTTTCTTAATTTTTTTCGAAGAACATTTAAAATTTTAAGGGGAAAAAAAAACCAGAGAGAAAAAAAATGTTTAAAAACAAAAATAAAAAATAACAAAAAAAAATGTTTTATAATTTTTTTCCAAGAACATTTAAAATTTTAAGGGGAAAAAAAAATCAGAGAGAAAAAAAATGTTTAAAAACAAAAATAAAAAATAACAAAAAAAAAATAAAAAAAATGTTTTTTCTTCTTGTGGAGGGGAGGGGAGGTGTGCACAATTTTGGGAATCCCCCTTTCCGATATTGCATTGATTCCCCCCTATCCTTCCCCTTCCTTCTCACAACTTAAAGGACTTGCCAGAATCAACCCCCTCTAGGTCCTGTTCCCCTCATTCCATTGTCTGCCACCTCCCATCTATTTTACACCACCCCTTTCTCCTCCCCTCTCACTACTTAAAGGGGCCATGGTTTTCTCCTTTAAGTGGTAGGTGGGAGGAGCCCGATCCCTTCCTTTCTTCCCACACCTGATTGTTCGAATGAGGGAGGGTTGGGGAGTGACAGGTTGGAGGGGGAGGTCAATAGAATGGGGGGAAGCAGGGTGGGGAATCCATTTTCTCCCTCCCCTTCTTTCCTGCACCTTTCCTCTCATACAAGGGGGAATCCATTTGCTCCCTCCCCTTCTTTCCTGCACCTTTCCTCTCATACGAGGGAGAGA
>SNQJ01S0065168.1:13502-28577 GCA_010110895.2 Picea sitchensis | reverse complement strand
AATGTTCCCATTTATGTGTGAATGACCATCCATGTATACATAATTCTTTAAGTTTTGATGTGAATTCAAGTGCATGCCATAGTTAGACATAAAATATTTGTATGGTGCCAATTTTCCATCATCATGTTTTCAATAATGCGGTCCAAAATTGTATTATTGTAACCTCTCCCTAGTGAGGAATGTGCACATGTGACATGATATATAGGCCTATGTTTTCTCCTTCAATTTTAAAAGGGAGATTGTGAACTATAGTCAAAATATGATAAAACCTCTTCTATAGTGAGAAACACATTAGATGAAAGATAAGAAACGTATGCGGATCTATTATATGATTATTTATATAGTGGAACAAAATTTCTTGGGATATTTTCATTGATAAACACCACCTTCCAAAGGTATTGGTAAGACAATTGGATAAATTTTGTATTCTTACATATTATTCCCTACTAATCACCCTATTTGTAATTTCAAAATATGATGAATCTTTGGATGGTTGAATTAAACCATTCATATTTTCATGAATGAGACTTCGCGGAAGGGATGAATCCATGTGAAATTTATAATACTTAAGGGGTTTGGAACAATGATATGGGTGGGGGAAAGTCCAACAATAAGAGGTAGTTCATCACATTGGTAATGTTCCATTACAAAATTTCATCTACAATTATTTAGTCCTTTACATTTGGAACAACCACACACAACTAATGATTCATAGTGAAGTTGCAAAGGATCACTTCGATTTACTTTTGAATTCACTGCTCTACTAGAAGATGGAATATCACAATTTGCTAGACAAAATTGATTTTGGGGTGCATTAGTTATTGATCAGGGTTTTTTATACATACATCTTTCAATTAAAACACTTTGACATTTGTTTCCAATATGTTGATGCATTGTATTAGGATAGGAAGATGGGGAATTGTCACTTGTTTCCTATAGATCATATACATGTGGTCAATGATATTAGTCACATTCTTGGTCATTATGAAAAAAATTATCATAATTTGATAAACAAAATTCATTAATTTATTGATTTTATTACATTCCTTATGACATGTGGTGTTCAAGTACTTAGAGAGATGGATCAAGTTGGATTTCAGATCTATAGATAATAAGCATAATAAGAATGATAATTTAAATATTCATATGTCATATTGAACCAAATATTATAACCTAATTAATATAATTATGAACTTACATCTTGAGAAAATTATGAACTATAGATTTCTTTTAGTTCGTATTAGAGGAGGACCTACTTGATGTTGAACAAGAAATTGTTTGTCTCCTTTAGATAATAAACATTACAAAGGAAATACTTATGAGTGGAACTCAAAATTATTCATATATATATATATATATATATATATATAAATTGGATGAAAATGAAGAGATTGTTGAACCCACCATTGTTTATACAATATGGAAACAATATTGAGAAATAGTTAATTAAATAATAAAAGGGGTTTATATGGGTGATTTTTTATAGTGCCGAGGAATTAGGTTCATAAGGATCGAGTGGTGTTTCTAGGTTAGGGATTGTAGGTGTAAAAGGTTAAAGTTGTTAGGGGTATCAGGGTTTAGGAATAATGGCTATTAAGATGAATTTATGCTAGTTTTTAAAGGTATAAAGGGATGGATATAATTCAAAAAAGGGGTTTACATTTAATGAATCAATATATCCATTTCATGAACTGTTTGATTACATAGATAGCCATGGTTTTGGAAAATAATTGCTTGGATTTGCATGAAATTCACATGGATGGAACAACTCAATATATGTTATCAAGGAATAAGTGCAAAACTTAATATGATTGAGTACACAACAATTGTTTTTCCTCAAACTAAATAAAATCCAAACGGAAAAAAAATGCAATATTTTGAAGTTGAAGTGATGTACTAAGAGTATTATTATCCATAGTTTTTCACTTATGGTAAATTAGGATGAGGGTCAGTTGTTAATCAATTCATTATAATATTTAATTATGAGAAGAAAACAAATTCGTACCCCTAAGACATGCTAAGAAAGTAAAATAAGTCCATAAGAGCTTACAAGACACTCCAAATGACCCTTTGTTGGGGTGATAAAATCCATCTGTGGGTTGAGTCAAGTGAATGCATGAATGAGTAGTTGTAATAAGCTACACTCAAGGGGGATCTCACTTTATGTCTTAGGTATCCTCACAATCCAATGAGAAATCCTTTTGGTGGTAAAAATCAAGTCGTGGACAAGGGGTTATTGTTCTCATGGCTTAAGAAACACATGGATTGGAACAACTTGGGAGAATCACACAAATCGATCAGTCCAAATTAAACATTAACACCAAAAATTTGGCATGTCCCTTATACTAACAAAGCATAGTCGATAGAAGGACTTTCAAACCCACCATGAAATTTTTTCAACCTTGGGGTATATTGAATGCCTAATTTCAATGTCCTAATCAAATATAAAATATTTTTCAACTTTTGTATACAAATATTAAGGAGAGAATAATGAACATGAAAAATTAAAAAATAAAATGAAAAAAAATGATAAATTCCTAGAAGATATTGTAATAGTCTTTCATCAATCCTACAACAAATATATCTAAAATAAATTATAATGCACACATAGTTCAATGCATTATTTATGTTAGGGGTTGCTTATGTGGGAATGTGAATTAGGTTAGGGGTTACTTAATAATTAATTGATTAATAAACAATATTTAAATAAAATCTTAAATTATTTAATAATAATTACTGAATTTGATTATTGTACATCTTTGTAGACTAAGAAATCAACTCATTACATTGATTTATTTTTATGAATTATTAAAAATAACAAAACTACACCATATCATATTTCCAATCCTAATTGAAATAGGATTTAAGTGACTTTTATAAAAATAAAAATAAAAAGAGAATGTCATTGCCTAAGGATAATGTTCCCAAATAAGAACATAAATGTAAGGAAGTAAATAACGAAACCATAGATATAAAGTATTGTATTCACTTTGGATGAGAAATATAGAAAATTATTGAATAAAGGGAAGGGGTGCACCTGAAAACACTCTATATATAGATAAATATTGTAACATCCCCAGCTACCAACCGGCCAGGCAACGCCACTACTCAAACACTTCACTTAGCTTTGATACCATTTTGTGGTATCCATGGAACACACACACACACACACACACACACACACACACACACACACACACACACACACACAATGAATTTCTAATGAATTTAAAACAAACAACACATAATTACTGCTACCATACAGAGTCCTGTGGAATTGACATTAATTCATACATGCAATGGAACACATGATAACATTGCAAGAATCACAAACATGCATAACAAACAACATATCATCTAATACACAGATCCATGCGAAAAATAACAATAAGCCCATACATACAACATATACAGGCCATACTCATCAATATAAACATAAACAATACACATCATGTAATGAACATAGAAGTGGTAATTATATTTTTATGGAGGACCACCAACTGCCTGTAGACCTTCCATGAACCTCCCATCCTTAGACCACACTGCTCATCACTCTCAACAGTGGGTCACCTCCGAGCTGGGACTAAACTTCATTGGGAAAGGGATTCCTAGGATAGGTAAGGTCAATAGGAAGTCACACCCTTTAAGAGGAAGGATTGTCTCTTGGGAGCAACTTTTTCCCACTGCTCACATACTGTCATTCCCCACATGCCTATCCCACCCCAGGAGTATACACCTTCACTGTCACATAGTCCGTCGACAGCTCCACCTCCCTTGCCTTTGGCTTCAACAACAGGCTGGACCATAATTATAAGAACTTTGTAGCAGTTACAGGACTCCCTCCAGGAGAACTCACTTCCTCAGAAAAGTCTCTCATGTGGAGAGAGTTGCTCACAGGTCTAAAAACCTGCTTCTTCAATCCACCACAACCTCTCTCACCTGGAGAGAGAATTACTCACAGGCCTGACAACCTGCCTCTTCAACCACGGGCTTGACAACCCGCCTATTCAAACCAAAATAGAAAATTCGGGTAAGGAAAGGGATGGATTAGTAAATTTCATAGGTGCATAATGGCCACAGGTTCAACAATGGAATAATTGGATGGCTTCGTTCTTATTGAGTGCGTGATTGAACTCAGGAGGAGAGATGGGGCAGACTGGTCTAGCATAGCGAAGATGGTGAGAGTGTGAGAGCCAAAACTATCTGTGCGTGAACCTCTGCATGAGTGAGTGAGTGCATTCCCAAAGGAACTTAGGATAAAAACATATCCTTCTAATCAACTTTTGGAATAATAATAAATTATTATTCTCCTGGATTTAATCCCTTAGGCTTATCCCCTCTTTCCAACCTCTCATCCCCCTCTCCCTTACCCAACCTAGTGGAGCTTAGTCCCCCATACTCTTTCTTCTTGGTCGGTCTACATGCAATGATGTTTTTATATTAATAATATGAATATTTACATCTACAAAACATGCTCATGGCCTTTAACACCTAGGTTCTCCAACCTAATAAACACATAATCCCATATATTATAATTGCTTGGCTCTCCAGCCTACAAAACATGTTAAAATTCATAAATACAACTGGGGCTCATCCTTGGGGATATTGCAATCCCCTCCCCTTATTTTTGCACTGTCCTTGGTGAAACTTATTACACAACATCAACAAGATTTTCAAAATATTAAAAAATATGCGAGTATTCATCCTTCATAGCATCCTTATTCTCCCATGTTGCGTCCTTAGGACCGTACCAGGTCCACTAGACCTTTACAAGCCCTATGGCTTGATTCCGGATCTATTTTCTCTTCCGGTCCAATATGCGCATCGGATGCACTTGCAAGACGCCTTCTTGCTCCACCTGAATCACATTCCAATCAATAACATGATTAGCATCATGTATATATTTCTTAAGCAATGAAACATGAAACACATTATGTACAATCATGGATGAAGACAATGCAATCATATATGCAATTGGTCCAATCCTTTCTAGGATTTCAAATGGCCCACAATATTTGGCTGCCAACATGGAATAATTTCCCAACTTCACAAAACTTCTTTTGGCTTTCACTGTCAAGAAAACATGATCACCGACTTTAAACTCCCTGTGGGTTCTGTTCTTATCAGCATAAATTTTCTATCTATCTTGGGCATCCTTCAAATTCTGCTTAATCTTCAACATTTTCTCTTCCATTTCCTTGAGCAACTATGGCCCTACCACTGCCGTATCAGCTAGGTTGTTCGAGCTTACCGGGGTGTTGCACTTTCTACCACAAAGTGCTTCAAATAGACTCATCTTCGGTGATGCTTGATACCCATTGTTGTAGACAAATTCTATCAAGTGTAGGTAGTCTTCCCATTTAGATGGTTTTTCCATCACATACATCCTTAGCATATATTATATCACTTGGTTCACCCTCTTTGTCTGCCCATCTGACTCAGGATGATAAGCAGTGATGAATTTCAGATTCGTTCCGAACCCTTTGAATAACCCTTTCCAAAAAATTGAGGTAAATTTAGGGTCTCTGTCAAACACAATTGTCTTGGGAATACCGTGCAATCATTCTACTTCCCTCATATATATATACCATAAAACTTTTGTAATATTATCCACCACCACCATGATGGAATCATGTTTCTTATTTGTTCTGGGTAATCCTGTGATGAAAGCCACTGTCACCGCTTCCCACTTCCACTTAGTAATGGGCAATGGCTGTAGCAACCCAGCTGGGTGCCTATGCTTAGACTTGATCTTCTGACACTCCATACATCTAGCGATGTATTCTGCAATTTCCTTCTTCATACCTGGACAAATGGCTCTTGATTTCCACCACTGTTTTTTGATATCCAGTTTGCCAAACATAAGTACATTATGCATTTCTTTCAAGATCATAATTCTCAATTCCTAGAAATTAGGTACATAAATTCTAGTTTTGTACAAGAGTGTTCCATCAGATTCCAATTTATAATATTCCACTTTCTGTAGCATCTCACCTTGTTGTATCTTTGCCACCAATTCCATGTACTGCAAATTTGTATTTGCAGCTTCCAAAATTCTGCCTTTTATATCAGTTTGCTACATGCTAATTGTCGTAGAATGTAGTTCATGCACTCTTTTGCTAAGTGCATCCACCACTTTGTTCTCCTTTCCTTGTATATGCATGATATCAAAGTCATACTCACAAAGGAATTCTAACCATCTACTCTGCCTAGCATTCAAGGTTGGATGATCAAAAAAATCATTCAGACCGTTATGGTCTGTACACAGTTCAAACCTCTTTTCCATGAGGTAATGTCTCCATTTCTTTAGAGCCTGCACTATGGCCACCAACTCCAAATCATGAGTTGCATAGTTCTTTTCATGCTCTTTCAATTTTCTAGACTCATAACATATTACAAATCCATTATGACCGAGGACTCCTCCCAATCCTTCTTTGCATGAATCTGTACACACTACAAAATCTTCATTTGGATCTACAATCCTTAGGATTGGAGCACTGGTTAACAACTGCTTCAATTGCTGGAAGCTTTTCTCACATTCTTCTTTCCATTGAAATTTATTCTTCTTTCTTTGCAAAGAAGTTATGGGGTGAGATATCCTTGAGAAACCTGCAACAAACTTTCTATAATAGACATATAGACCCATAAAGGATAAAACTTTTGTCACATTCTTCGGCGCTGACCATTCTCTGATGGCTTCTATCTTCTCAAGATCCACGACTATCCCATCCTTTGAAATGGTATGTCCCAAATAATGGATCTGCTTTTGATAAAATGATCACTTGCTCAATTTGGCATATAGTTGGTGCTCTCTTATCACTTGCAACACCATCCTGAGATGACGTTCATGCTCTTCCTCTGACTTGGAATACACAAGTATTTCATCCAAAAATACTATGACAAACTTGTCTAGATATTCTCTGAATACACCATTCATTAGGCACATGCAAACAATGGGTGCATTTGATAACCCAAATGGAACCACTACGAATTCATAATGACCATACCTTGTTCTGAAGGAGGTCTTGCTGATGTATTTATCCTTTATCCTTATCTGGTGGTACCCTGACCTAAGATCTATTTTTGAAAATATCTTGGCATCCTTCAACTGATGAAAGACATCATCGATCCTTGGAAAATGATACTTGTTACTAATAATCACTTTGTTCAACTATCTGAAATCGATGCACAATCTGAATGTCCCATCTTTCTTCTTCACGAATAGAATCGAGGCACCCCAAGGTGACACAATTGGGTGTATATAACCCTTCTTCAGAAGTTCTTCAAGATGCAATTGTAGTTCTTTCGGCTCTAGTGTAATCATTCTGTAAGGAGTTTTTGACATTGGAGCTGCTCCATGCATCATGTTTATAGAGAAACCAATATCTCTCTTTGGGGGTAGTCTGGGTACCTCCTGGAACACATCTTCAAAATCTTTTAATACTGCATGGTATTCAATATTTGACACCCTATCCTCAGGTGCTTCTTCCATATGAGCTGCAATTATTTGACAACCCTTCCTGTAACACTTCTTCAGCTGCATTGTTGAGATTTCTTTGACAACAACTTCCCTTGGTATTCCCAACACTTTCCTTGGGTTTCCTTCCTCATCTAGGCAAGTGAATTCATTTCTACGAAAATCTAATATGGCATGGTGTTGGTCCAACCAATCCATCCCAATTAGACAGTCATAGGAACCTAAAGGCAAGATGTTCAATTTATTCCTTGTGCTTAGTCCATTCATGTCCACTCGACATGACTTAACCAACTGAACAAAATTTCTCTCGGATCTTGTAGCCAACTAAACTAACCAAGATTTTCCATGCTTGCTTCTTGGCAAATGAAAACTTTCCACCATTCTAGGATCTATATAACTATGACTAGCCCCTAAATCAATTAAAATAGTAAAGGTATGGTTATTTCTCATACCTTCAACTTCAATCATGTGTGATTGAAATTTAGCTTGCTTATTGTCCAGGGCTGCATAGATCCTTGGTATTCTACTGCCCATATCCTCCACTGTTTCTTCTTGCTGAACATTGTGGGCATCTCTCACTTTGCCATTTTTGTGGGGACAATCTATGTACTTGTGGTTTTCTTGACAACTCCAACATTGAATGGGTGTCTGCCTTGGACTTTGTCCCCCCACTTCAACCATTCTCTACTCTCTAAAATATGGCTGTCCTTGAGGAGTGTTTCTGAAAAAGGGAGGTTTGTTTGCCTTCTTCCTCTGCTCTTTATTGAACTTCTTCTTGTCATCCCAAGACTTCTAGAAAGTGGGCTTTTCTCTTTTCTACTCATATAAGAATTTTTCTCTCCTTATAGTTTCTTCTATAGTTTTAGGATCATCATACTGGATCTTGTCGCCGATAGAAGGTGGAAGTCCACTCAGATACCTTTGAATTTTTACAGTCTCATCTTTGATGAAAGGGACATACTTCAACAATTCCAAAAACCTCTGCTCATATTCATCAATGGACATACTACCGAGCTTGAGTTCAAAGAACTCTTTCATCTTTTTGTCATAGTATCTCTTAGTTAAGTATTTCTTTTAGAAATACTTCTTGAATTCCTTCCAAGTAACATTTTTCTCTTTAATGTGATACACCTGCACAAGTTGATCCCACCACATGGATGCCTTTCCTTTCAGTTGATACATTGCAATTCTTCCTTCTGCAAGAGAGGAATAATTTTGCAGTTGGAAATATTTCCTCATGCCAAGAATCCATCTCTCAACATCTTCCTCCTTTTGGTGCTCTCCATAAAACGAAGAAGGTTTAATCTTGTTTATTTCTCCCTTCAGTTCATCCACTCCAGATTTCCTATGCTTTCTGATAGGAGATGGGCTTGAAATATTGTGTTCCCTCCTCTTAGAGTGCTCTTGGGAGTGATGATGGTGTCTGCTAACACTCCTTGATTTCCTCTTCTCATCAGGAAACATGTGACTTCCTCATTTACTGGAGTCACTCTCCTTATCCAATTTATTTTCTATCCTTTCCAGGATTTGTATCAACTTTATGTTGAATTCTCCTTGTTGTTCCCTGGCTTTCACGAGCTTTCTGTTATATGCTCGGTGAGTCTGGACATCTTTCTGCAATCTTTCAATGATTTTCATCATGTTTCCTTCCTTATATATCTCTTCTCCATTCCCATTGGAGTTTGATCCTTCAACTCCCAAATGGACATCCATTCCTCTAGATTCATTGTCTGAACTTGAAGCATTCTGTGCCTCCTCCATTTCTGTGCACTCTGCGACAGTTCGGTTTGGTTCTAATAATCGTTGAATCTGCAAAAACAGTGTGCAGTCAACCGAAAATTTTCAGGTCACCAGTCCTTAACAAATTCCATAATATTCATAAATCAATATGATTCAAGAAAACTTTTAGATTTCATTATGTGGTTCTAGAGCAGTCAAGAATCCTCGCAGATCTTTTCTTTCTGAGCTCTGCTCTATTATGTAGTAATTTTTTTTTTCGGGCACTAGCCCCTTTCTCTTAGCCCCCAACCCACGCGGCCATAGGCTGTGGAAAAGTGCTAGGTTGAAAGGCTCTTATTCAGGACTTCGGGCCTCCATCTTTAGAAATTTTCAAAGAACATCCCAAAAAATCTCTTCAGAGTTACCAAACTCGTGAAGTAGGGTGGATCAACAGTCCATGTCTACCTAGCATCCAATGACTGGTACTCATTATGGAACCTCAGGCATCTGAGCTTCGAAACTTTGGAGCTTAGGAGCTTCCGGACTTCGGAGGATTTCACATCCGCATAGCCCCAACACCCCGAACTGTTAATCTCCAAACACTTCCATGTCATTTTTTGTGACATCATTACATCTCGTCACCTCGATGTTACAAAACTTTTGGAAGTTCTTCCTTTTGTTCCCTTATGAAACATTCTTCTGGAGTGTCAAGTCTCCGTATTTCACAACTGGCGCCGCGCGTCCAATGGACCCATGGTTTCCGTACTTGACCTAAGATACCAAATAGTCGCATCACTTAGCGCCTTTCAAATTGTGGGGGCATGCAATGACAGTTTGGAGTAACCCGCCTTTCATCCCGAAATCCTTATGACACTGACACGTAACCCCCTAGTAAAACCGTGGTTTGGATTGCGAGACCACCATGAGAAATTAATTCCTGTGCAATTTGGGTCCCCAAAATTCCTGATGGCTATCGATTTGGATGTATTGTGATCAACGCCAGTGTTCCCCCCCTGACCTTTAACTACATTATTCAAACTCAGGGCCCACATAGTACAACTGTCAACATTTCGGGTGGAGGCAGATGGCAGGTATAGGAGAGGTCCACATCACCTCTAGGTGATGTCATCATGACTCACAACTTCGTCTCTTTGGTGATTCAGAGCTTTGGACTTCAGGAGTTCTCACCTATGCACACACTAATTCTCTCAAATGCCGAAATCCCAAACAACTAATTTGCTTGGACGGTCCAGATTAACTCAGGACTTCGTAACATGACCAAGGTAACCTATTGTCACTCAAGAATGTTCTGAGGTTTGAAATTGGTTCCTATACACAATTCCCACCTAAAACCTTGGTTCCAATGACCACTTATCCGGCCCATTCAGGATCAATGCTTGAACCTTGGCTCTGAACTTGAATTTTGTCCATTTCAAAAACAATTATTTTCTGAACTTTTTCTTCAACTTCCACTAACATGGCCCATCCAAGCTCAGTGTTGAAACCTCGGCTCTGATACCAATTTGTAACGTCCCCAGCCACCAACCGGTCGAGCAACGCCACTACTCGGACAATTCACTTAGCTTTGATACCATTTTGTGGTATCCGTGGAACACACACGCACACACACACACACACACACACATAATGAATTTCTAATGAATTTAAAACAAATAACACAAAATTACTTCTACCATACAAACGCCTATGGAATTGACAGTAATTCATACATGCAACAGAACACATGATAGCATTGCAAGAATCACATACATGCATAACATACAACATATCTTATAATACATAAATTCATGCAGAAAATAACAATAAGCCCATACATACAACACATACAGGCCATACTCATCAATATAAACATAAACAATTCACAGCATGTAATGAACATAGAAGTGGTACTTATATTTTTATGGAGGACCACCAACTGCGTGCAGACCTTCCACGAACCTCCTAGCCTTAGACCACACTGCTCATTACTCTCAGTAGTGGGTCACCCCCGAGATGGGACTAAAATCCACTGGGTAAGGGATTCCTAGGCTGGGAAAGGCTAACAGGAAGTCACACAGTTTAATAGGAAGAATTCTCTCCTAGGAGCCACTTACTCCCACTGCTCAAAAAATCTCATTCCCCACATGCCTGTCCCACCCCAGGAGTATACACCTTCACTTTCACACAGTCCATCGACTGCTCCACCTCCCTTGCCTTGGGCTTCAACAACAGGATGGACTTGAATTCTAAGAGCTCTGTAGCAGTTATGGGACTCTCTCTAGGAGAACTCACTTCCTCAACACACTCTCTCACCTAGAGAGAGTTTCTCACAGGCATGGAAACCTTCTTCTTCAATCCACCACAACCTCTCTCACCTAGAGAGAAAATTTCTCATAGTACTGACAACCTGCCTCTTCAACCACGGGCTTGACAACCTGCCTCTTCAAACCAAAATAGCAAATTCGGGTAAGGAAAGGGTCGACTAAGTAAATTGCGGAGGTTCACAATGGTCACAGGTTCATCATCCTCCATGCCATACATATATAATCATAGTTATCCCCATACCACATCACCTTCCATTAATGACACATTTCCATGTGAGAAATAACAACAAAAATAAATATTATTAGTTACCCCTATGATGCCCTATATCCCGTTTTGTATTTTTGTTCCTTCAACTCATTTCACATTCTAACTTCTCAATCAAATTTCATTTGTTCTAGCATTGAGAATTATTGCTAACAATGGGTGAGGTGGTTTTCATTGTCTAGTATTTATTAAACTTAGTACTTATTATTTATTAAACTTAGTACTTATTGTGTTTTGTATATTAACTTGGAGTCCAACATGAAATGTTCTTTAGTCGTTCGTATTTTATGAAATGTTTTAACTTGTATGCATATATTGTTATTGTCTTCTACATGCTCATCTAGCTCTAGATCTGTTTCAAATTTATTAATATTTTTTTTATTATTAATATTATAACTTGGCGTTGAGATATGTTCTCACATTTAACAATTACTAATAATATTAATATTATTAAAAATAAAAAATAAAAATATTATTATAATTAATATTTCAATATTTTTTTATAATTTTCAAATTAAAATTAAATTAGTGTGATAATAATTATAATTAATTTATTTTAGTTATTAGTATGATAATAATTATAATTATAACTTTTATTATATTAAAGATTTAATACATTCAAATCAATGCCCCAATGATGCAACCACAACACCACTTAGACACCCCTATGATATAGTCGTTGTGCTACCAAGACATATGATTGTTATGTGCACTAAAATAATGGATGAAATTGGGAATTTTTCATCAATGACATGATTCTAACTCAATGTTATCATTATGTAGGCACATGATATTTGGAGAAAAAGGCAATGCAAATAATGGGTTTGCATCGCCTAATCTATTAATTCCGAAATCTATTAATTTCGAGCATAAAGTGGAAAGGGGGGTCTTTATCATTTGATTTTGCATGAACCTATGGGTAAGAGATGGTAGTATTTGAGAGAGGTTTGTGGGGAATTAAACATGATTGGTCAAGGGAGATTTGTAAGCCTTCATTCGATCTATTGGATTTCAAGGTAATATTTTTTTTTTTTTTTTTTTATCTCGATTTTTTTTAAAACTTTGTGCATTTGAGATATGATTTTGAATAATATTTGGATTCACATTTGAGATGGAATTTTATTTTATATTTGAAATGTTTTTAGGGTGTATTTTACATTTTAACCCTATGAGTTTATTTTCCATTTTATAAAATGAAAAAATGATTAGGGATCTTACATGTTTTTTTACATATTTCTCCTATTAATCTCCCTCTCCCTATAATTATTCCTCTTATAATTCTTGTCATCTATCATCCCCTTCTTATCCTTCATATCATCATGTTTCTCCTTCTCTCTCTTTCCCTTTGATTTTCTCCCACCCTCTTCTCCTTCTTCCTTCTTATTATCCATGTCCTTCCTGTTTATTATCCCCCTTCATCTCCATTATTCTTTTCCTCTATGATATTTACCTTCTTATTCCCCCTCTCCTTCCTCTACTTCATGTATTTTTCTCCCTCCCTTTCTTCCTAATTTTCTCCATCATCCTCTCATCTACTTCATCTACTTCTTCCTCTTTCTTAACCCCATATCCTTTCCCCCCTTTCTCTTTCTCCCCTCACCCTTCCCCACTCATATTTTTATTCCTTCCTCTTTTTCATCTCTTCTCTCTCCTCCCAGTCCTCCTATTCCTTTTAATATTTCTCTTTTCCCTCTACTTCCTTCTCTTTCATTTTTCTCCCACCCTCCTCTTCCTTTTCTTATCCTCCCTCTTTTTCTTCCTCTCTCACCTTTTTTTCTTCCTTGTTTTTTCCTTTCACTTTTCTCCCTATCCTACTCCCTCTTTCTCTTTATTTTTCTTCCCCTCCCCCATCTATTTTTCTTCCTTTTCTCTTCCCCTCTTGCTCTTTTACTCCCTCTTTCTCTTTATTTTTCTTCCCCTCCCCCATACATTTTTCTTCCTTTTCTCTTCCTCTTAATGTTTCAAGGTAAATAACACAAATATCATTATTAATAATTATTATTATTTGAAAATTATTGTTATTAATACTATAAAAATATCATTTTTATTCCCTTAAAATAAACGGTAATTCACTATGTTAGGTATCAATTAGGTTATTATCAATAAAGACACCAATTTCTTTATATTAAAATAAATCAAATGAAAATGATCCCCTCTAACCCCTCTTGTCCACTTCATTTCACTCTCCCTCATACTCCTTACACATCCAAGTATGTATGCCCAAGTATATACATTGGGATGAGAACATGTCATGATGGTGTTTTTTTATGGTGAAATAGCTAATTTCTATTAATTAAAATAACTATGAGACTTTGTTCCATAAGTATCATGTTAGTTGCATAGAAATACCCCTCTAAATATGGTATTCCATGACCAAAACATCTATACATATGTAGATATTATGCATGCGTATTTTCAATGCTCATGATAAATTATGAATATATTTTATTTCATGGATTCATGTATTTAAATTGGTAGCTTATTTTTTTAATACATATACAATCATATGGCTTACAATTAAGTGAGATTACACAATGGTTCCAAGTGCCAAGAAATATATGACAAATGTCATAGAATAACATACAAATCAAAAACATTGATGAAAGACATGAAGCACCTCCGTGAGTTGTATATATATATATGAATATTTGCATTTATAATCCTAATCGTTACTTACTATATTTTGTTTTATGTTGAAAAAATCTTCATGAAATCACATATACATGACTTAACTAGCATTTATAGTTAAATTTAGAGTGTACATTATAATATTAATTGAATTCAATATACTACATTTTTCATGGTACTTATTCTTTCTATGAAATACATATTAATGTTTGAGCATTAGTCACAGAGATGAAAATAAATGGAGGAAAATATTCATCTCGATATAAGATAGACAATTGTCTTATCACAAAGATATACAAATTGATTCACGAGGATAGGTTTTAAAAATTAGAAGTGGGAAAAATCTCCATCAATAATTTTTTAACATTTTCATTAAGGAGTGGTCAAAACAGTCGCAAAAACATTGGGATGAAATAAGTAATGCTAATAATCATAGATCAATATGAAATCTGTTGGATTACTAAGAGGGGGGGGTGAATCGTAATAGCATAATTATAATCCTTTTTCTTCAAATGTTATATCAATGTAGAATTATTATCCAATAATGAGCAGTAAGAAATAAACAATCACACACATACACAGTACACCGGTGCTTTACGTGGAAACCCAAATCAGGAGAAAACTATAGAATGCTTTTTCTTATATGTCTTGAAGAATTACAT